>CAEFZY010066184.1:0-99392 GCA_903066815.1 Brachyrhaphis roseni
CCCACACTGGAGAGAGACCATACAGCTGTGGCCAGTGTGAGAAGAGATTCATCACAAAAGGCAAACTGACAGTCCATCAACGCACCCACACTGGAGAGAGACCATACAGCTGTGGCCAGTGTGAGAAGAGATTCATCACAAAAGGCAAACTGACAGTCCATTAACGCACCCACACTGGAGAGAGACCATACAGCTGTGGCCAGTGTGAGAAGAGTTTCATCACATAACTCGAACTGACAGTCCATCAACGCACCCACACTGGAGAGAGACCATACAGCTGTGGCCAGTGTGAGAAGAGATTTGTTCAAATGTCACATCAGGTAATCCATCAGTTTGACTGCAGAAGAAAAAGGCCATGTCATGTCTGAGTATGACGAGGGGATGTTTTTCAGAAGCCCATCACCTGCATACAGTACAATACAGGTTTCAATACAATTCATTACAAAAGCAAATTAAAGTTGCAAGGTTTTTTATTTCATTTTATAAATAATCATACAACAGACACTAATGTAAATTTTCTCACATGTAACAAGTCAAAAGCAAGTCCAGTTCTTAGAAAGTGTCATTTATTGCGACTACGCTTGATTCTTGTTTTGTCCTTAGCTGAAATGTATTATCACACCAAAATGCTATTAATGTGCTACTTAGGGAGTATCAGTCAAAGTCAAGCTGTGTTAGCAGCCATTGTATTGCACATGTCTCATGCAGAAAGCAAGCAATAAAAGCTTAATATTATTCCGACTATTTAAACTGTTTACGCAGGCTTCATGCAACAGGAGAGAGTGTTCATAGTGGAGGGTTGCATTGGTTTGTTGTCTTAATTGTTACTTTCTGTGGTGCAAAAGAGGATTTTACAGACATTTTTCTTGTTTATTGTTCAAATTCAAGGACATAAAGTTTCCTACAGATTAAAAAACGTTTATTTAAATAATCAAAGAAACAAAAAAAATTGTGGTACTTCAGGTTGTCATGACGTGCATAATGGATTAAACCACTGAAATTTTGCCTTTATGGATTGGTAGAAAATAAATGAAAATAGAATAATCTAAAGATCGGAAAATGTATGAATAAGAATAAATTCAGTATCATTAAAAAAGAAATGTTAGACTTGAGATATTTGAAAAATAAATAAATATCTCTCCAGCTGTTAAGTTTCATAAATGTAAATAAAAAGGTTTTGCAAACAAAGACGGATTACTTCAGGAAAAAAAAAGTCAGTCTTGAATGGATTGGGTGCTGGATTTCTTCTTTTAATCTTCAGTGATGATGCTTGACTCTTGTCATAGAGCATTAGTGTAACTCTTATTTGTATTATCGCCAAATCAATATGAGTCAATTTAAATTCAATTCAGTTCAATATAGTTAATATTTTAGAAAAACATTCCTAAGTTTCACGGTCATATTCAATCAATAAGAATATGTTTCCAATGAAGCTTATTTGTGAACTTATTAAAGGTACTTATCATTTATCCAATATTTCTCAACTAAAATGTATTTGTTTTATTTGTCTGATGTGTTATTTTAATTTTAAATGTCATGCTTATTTAGTTGCAAACAGAAAATCTTCATAATTACCAGAAATAAAGGCTTTAAAACATCAGCTTATGTGAAACTAATCTAATGTGTTTTGTTCAGTGATGGAGGTATTGTAATAATTGCACGTTTTAAAGAATAATGTCTTGATTTATTGAATATGACTATATGATTATTGTACAGTTAATAGTGCATCTCATCTCTCAGATTATGACAGAGTAACATGTAGACATTTGTTTAGGTGTTAGAAAATCACTAAAATGCACAAATTTCTGTACTCCTTACTGATGAGGTTAAGCGCCCCCTGCAGGTTAAAATAGGTCGGTGCAGTAGTGGCAATGTGTTTAGAGTTTTTTTATGGGATTAAGTTGACATAGAAAGAGCCACAGTCACTCCTTACAATTAAAACAAGAAGATGAAATAAATGTTTAATATATAATGTACTTAAATTTTATTGTCCCAACTATGATTGATCACTCCTAAAGCAGCGGTAACAAATAGACCATTAAAAATCTGATATTTGTTGTTTCCAAATGTGTCTAAATCATTCAGAATAGATTCTCACTGTCAGTTACTGGTTGACTGGTTAGTCTTCCAGATTAACAAAGCTACGATCACGACTCCCAAAGCTAAAGAGACTCCAGTCACACCAAGTCTGATCTTCAGAGCATCTTCTACCTGGAAATGAGGAGAGAAGATCAGATCAATCCAACAGATTTGGAGAAACTTTTCATTGCCTTCTAACAGTCTGATGTTTAATCACCTTATAGAGACTTCAGTGTATTCTATTTATTTTATGTGATATCGACCGACACAGAGTAGAGGACAGTTTGACAGTAATACCTGGTGTTTACGACATTTAACAAACAATTCTGGAAACTGGTGTGTATTTGTGTTCACCCCCCTTACTCTGGTAATCTAAAATAAAACCATTTCAGAAGTCGCTTAATTAGTAACCAGAATCCAGCTGTGACTGCAGATGTTCTGGTTTCAGAGATTTGTTAGAGAACATGAGAGAAGAAGAAGCATCACGGATACAGAGGACGCTGAGGAGACGTTTAAAGAACGGCTTCTATGACATCCTGCACTGCAAAAACACAATTTTACAAAGTATTGTCTGCTTTCTCATTATGTTATTACACTTTAAATCAAACTAAAATAACTTACAAGTAACTTTTCAGTAAGATATAGGTGTTTGTTGTAAGTGTTAGTTCGACCAACAGACATTTTTTTCAATATCGTAAGTGAAACAGAGCTAGTACGTTTTCATCAAGAAGTTACGGACATGCTCCTATATTTTGTTGAAAAGTTACATGTAAGTTAGTTTTGTCTTATTTCAAGTGTTCTAAGATATTTGCACTGGAAGCTTGGCCAAGACTTCGTGTTTTTGTAGTGAAGACGTCATAGATGGTCTTAGACGAAATCTCTCATTCTGTTCAAACAGTTCAGTCCAGGTTTGAAAAGTCCAGTGTTGTGCTTTTCATGAGTCTCTCAGTCTCATTTTCACTGGCAGTAAATGTTTACTAAGTCTGTAACTGTGTTTAAATTTCATTTTAAGTTTGACTGCTCTACATTTCTGGAGCATTTACAGCTCAGATGTCAAACTCATTTTTATTTTGGGCCAAATCAAAAGTCTGAGTTTTCTTAAAGGGTCGGTTGTGCCAGAAGGTATTGATAAAACCCATTAAACTGTTAAAATATCAATAAATAGCTGTTTGTGGGTTTTTGTGCAATCAGAATCACAGATTTTGTGGTGCTAATTTAGAATTATTTGTAAGGAATTTTTACAATATTTGTATGATGTTAAATGTGACTTTTATTAAGTGCCGCATTAATCAATTTGATTGCAATTTTACTTAAATGTTTTGAGAAGAAAATTGTAGTAAAATCAAAAAAGTAACGAGGTGCTTATATTTGGTTTCGTATGTAGGGGTGTGTGTGGGCGTGTGTGTGTGTGCATTGTATGTGCCAAGCCCATTAGACATGCCTGCCGAGTCTGACGCTGTAAAAATTTGGGTGGGATTTATTTTTCAAGCCCTGACTGCAAAATGATATTACTTTACCCTGTCAGAGGACAGATAGAGTCCAGTAAATCTCAGTGAAGCCTGATCTGGACAGCTGAATACATGCACAAACCAATCGATGACAAATGGTCGAAATGTTTCAAAGGAAATTGAAGTTAGCACCCCCTAAGACACACACATACACACAGCATCAACCACAATGCATTTAGCATGTCCTATTTGTCTCCATCATCCATCTGAATTCTTCTGGACACGCGCTGGAACACAGCTGCAGTGCTGTGCATTGCATTCCCTTCAACATTTACAAACCCTGAAATTTAAATAAATCCCCAGGATTTTTCCGCTGACAGCAGTTAATGGCTGACATGTTGGATTGAAACTGAGGTCACTCTTGTTGCTGACCTCATTTCAAAGGACACAAATCATTTTAGAGCTGACAACCAATTTGCTCTTTTCTTAATAGTCCGACCAACTTACTGGCAACCCAGACTATTGAAATACAGAGTTGGACAGTAAATAGCTACTCAATTGCATTATTGGAGTACCTTTTTAAAAAAAAGACTTTTGGGAATCTTTTTACTATGCTGTACATTTACTTTAACTCAAGTTAAAGTAAATGTTATTATGAATTATCACTACTCTTATTTCTGAAAAATGTCCAGATTCTCTATCCACTGAATGAAGAACAAACATGTTTTAACCAAATGTTCACCAGACACACCAGCAGTTTTTGTAGAAATTTTGTAAGTATTTTTTATTGAAAGAAACTGATTTGTAAAAATTCCACTTAACTTTATATTTTGGTCTATCTGATGATGTAATTTTCAAATATTAAATGATTGATAATTTGATCAGTTACTCGGTACTTGAGTATAGTTTTTACCAAATGCATTTTAATCTTACTTGAGTGATTTATTGGACAGATACTTTTTACTTTTACTCAAGTATCCCTATTTCAACATATTTGAGAACATTTTTTGAACTCTGTCAAACTCTTATGAAATATCCAATGTTGAGGTTTCAACAGAGAAAAGTCAAAGAGACCAACCTGCTGTGGTGAAATGAATTGTGCAACTTGTTTCAAAGCTTTTATGAGCAAAATTCAGCAGCAGCAAACATTTAAAAGGAAGAAACCAAATTACAGTGTTGGGGTTGAATCGATAATTACATTCATCTGGTGGCACGTAACCTCCTAATGTACTAAATGGCTCTCATAGACAATAATGGATGGACTTGCTTTTTACCGCCGCATCTACATTAAACATAATTGTACATCCAGAATTACCTAGAAAGTAAAATATTGGGGAGCAGTTTCATCTGCAGGCAGATATTCAGCCTGTCTGAGTCTGAGTGCTTCCTCTTTGACTGCTATATTGCTGTTAATAACACATGCAGTTTAAAAAAAGTGTTAAATAACCACCGTTCGAGGCTTCAGACTAACAGTTTTGTGCATTTTCAGGTGAATTATGCGCCTGCAGACATCACCTGCTTCATGTAACTTCCCTGGTAAATGTTCCATCCCATCACGCTCAGTTAATTAACCCTGCTCCCTTCCACAGTTTTCACATTAACGTTTTTCAAACTTAATTCTGGTGCATTCGGTTCCTGTTCAACCAAATGGATCAGATTTATTTCAAAATTAGAGGGTAAAGATTTTAATAGGAGATGAAAAGCACAGACCGGGTGGAGCTGCTAATTATTTCTTTGAGAGAAAAGCGCTTAATGGACTGAGTGACAACCTAAATACCACAGGGAAAAACTGCAGAGCAGAATGTTAGGGAAGGATGTCAGATGAATAAAATATTGTATAATAAGTTAAATGCTGCATAAAGAATGCTTTTAAAACTTGGATCCTTATGTTAACCGTTCTTTCTTGTTGTTTTTAGTAAATGAAATGTAGATGATGCATCACCCAACACAGTTTTATGCAGGAACGTTGGTAATTTGTTTCCAGATGTAGCCTTTAGCTCAGTGGTTGCCAGATGACACTGCTACTACAAGAAGGATGTTGTCATGGCAACCTCTGTCGAGCTGCTGCTCCTCCTCAGTGAGAGGGTCGTTTTTCAGATGGATCCGGATTTATCCTGGATACATTCTGGAAATGTGTCCAAGACAAACAAACTGGAACAAAAAATAAGAAAGAAATGTAGTTTGTGGTGAAATATTTCTCAAAGTGAAATTTGTGCCATGTTTTCATAAATTAACCTTTCATGCTTTTTAAAAGCTTCTATGAAGCTTTTCCAAAGTGCTTCATGTATATTTTTGACCAGTTAAACACATGCAAACACACACATTACATTAAGACAGCTTTCCTTATTTGATGAAGACATTATTTTGTGTCTGTCATCAACAGGGGCAGGCCGGTATTGTTACGGGACTCTCAGGTGCCAAACGTCACATTTTTCTCTCAACTTCCTTCATTTGTCTGCTGTTCCTGTTCTTGTATTTTCCCATCCAATCTCGCCTGACCATCCCAGCAGCCCTTTGTTGTAGTACAATCTCTCTTCCCCTGTACCTCTACTTTACTTTCTTTCACAGACTGTATCTATTTCTCCTTAGAGGACCACTCCACCTCTCAGGCTCACACCTCCTACACTCTCTTTCTCTCATTCAGTTTTCCTTCTCTAAATCTGAATAACTGCTCCTGGCCATATTAGCTTCATGTATCTGTCTTCTAATGCTCAGAAATCCTAATTTCACCAGCCTTGTTGTGTTCCTAATATCATTCCCAAACCATCAGCATTTCCTTGCTAAAAGAGGGAACATCCTGTGGGGAATCCACTCCCCTTAAACATCACTGCAGGTTAGAAAAAACCTGCAACAGCTTCAGTTTAGAAGATACTCTAATCTTCAGCTAACAAATTAAAAGTTGCCTCATGTTTCCCACTTACCAACTGACCACATGATGAAGACCTGCTGTTATTTGCATGCCTATTTTTTGCGATGCTATGCTATGTTATGCCTTGTCTATGTATGTAGTGATCTGTGGATTTATATTAATATTGGGATTAAAAGGAGAAAAGAACAAACCATATCAGTGTCGACAGTACAGTACACAATGCTGCTCACATTCTCACTAAAAGCAGGAAGATAAAAACATCAACCTAATTCTAAAGTCCTTCCACTGGCTTCCTGTAGCTCAGAGAATAGACTTTAAAATGCTGGTGTTAGTTTATAAATCGCTGAATGGCACCAAAATGCATCAAAGATTTTTTTGCTGCATCAAACTTCCAGACGATTCAGATCTTCTGGTTCTGGTTTGTTCTGCATCCCCAGAACCAGGAGTTTAAAGGCTCCACTAGTCTGGAACAAACTTCCAGAAAACTGCAAAACTGCTGAAACACTGAATTCCCTTAAATCAAACTCATTTGTTTAGAGCTTCCTTTGATTAATAATAAGTGGAACATTAATTAATTAATTCCAGTCTAGATTGCAAATTTCCATTACTTCTCTTTATTTCACCGCTTTATGAAGAATTACATTGCTTTCGTGTCTTGGCACATTTAAACATTTCTCCCTTTTAACAAGTCTATTGAAGTACTTTATACGTATCATGATGAGAAAAAAGGTATTAAAAATGTTAAAGTCCTTTAATGAATAAAGCCTATACTGGAAGAAAGACAAAAAAAACTAATTTCTGAATATATCAGAAATAGAAGATATCAAACTCTCTAACAAGGAATGAGTCTTTTTACACAATGTACGTGATAATAGACATTCGTTTTTTAAGTACTATCTTATGAATTAAATAGTGATTACTTAATGTGAACATCAGTGAATAATTGGGTCGGTTTGTTTTATCTAACTCCTCTTTATTCTGGCCACATTCGCTCCTCGAAGCCTGGAGAATCTGTCTCTTAATCCATCACCACCCTCCTACAGTGCACAGCCTCCTCTACACCCAGAAACCACTCCACCCATTTCTTCTTCCAAACAAAGTGAGGAAGGATGGGCAGGTGACGATGGAACGGTGGAGAAGTTCACCTTTTAGACAGTTTGAGCAATAGTCCGGGGATCTCGCTGGAAAACCACGCTCTGCAACGAAATACTCCTGTTCAGCTTTTCATTTTCGTGCTGCGTGTCTGCAGCCATGACCCTGCAGCAAACAAAGACCTTTGGTTTGCCTCCAACACCAAAAGCTGTCAAAGCTCGTCTCAGAAGTATATAATAGGCGACAGCTTCCTTGCAAAGAGGAAGGGGATCCATCACTCTGGCCTCTGCGGCTGCCCGGCCACTCATCCTGGTTCACATGCGAGGCGGGTATAAATGTCTTGTTGTTTGGCCGGCTCTGTGGCCGTAAGTGCCGCCTGTCACACAGGAAGCAGCTGTTAGCATAGAACAAATGGCAAACCTCTCTGGATCTGTATAATTTCGCCTGCCTCTTTGGCTGCGTCTCATCTCCTCCTCTTCCTACTTAACACCAGGCATTAGCACCAAAGCTCCTGGTCATGCACTCTATATTTTCGGGTTGACAAATTGATGATGGTTAATTTGCACCTGGAGGCAGCGCGCTGCGAGAAAAACAAAGACATAAAGAAGGAGATTTTTATGATAGGCGAGCCAGACAGTGCTGGACAAGGTCATAACTCATTGGTTATTCCTCGGAGAGCCTCAGGCAAACAGCAAGTTTATGTTTTATTGAAGGAGATTTGTGCTTATCTAAAACAATAAAATACAAAGAAAAGATATAACGTGTTTGTTTATATGTTTGTTGAGTAGAAACCTAATCACATTTCTGTCCAGTTACGAGAATCGGAGCGAACCCGAGGCGGTTGCTCATTGGCCCTCAGAGTAACTGGAAGTGAAGATGATTGAATTATCTTCAGGCACAAAGGAGCATATTGGAACGTGTATCTCCGCACACTCTGAGGCCCAAAACACTGGAAACATAAACCCCACTATTCAGCTGAATTGATCTCATGTTTCTCTGTAATTGCATTGGGGAAGTTGTGCAGTGAAGGAGGGAAAATGGCTGAGGGCTCAGGAAGGGAGATCCTGCTATATCGTTACAGTTGGTGGATTATCGGACAGTCAATCAGCAGAGTTTGATGATGGCTTTAAAGCAAACAAGAGTGACTGTAATTACATTTTCATTCATGTATTTATTTGCACTTAACACTTCCAGTTCCACAGGTTTTAATCATAAACTGTTTGAACAAATAAAGTCCAGTAGCCTTATCAAATTGCCAGGGCTCCATCTCCATTAGATAAAGTAAATGTTGAAAACATAAACCTTATTTTAGTCTGTAAATAACAAAAACTCAAATTGAGAAAACATTTGTGTTAACTGAAATAAATGAAAACGGCAATTAATAGGGAAAAACTATAACTAACTGGAATTATATCGAGCTTTTGTAAAACTAAAACATACTGAAATTATAGATATAATATCCTTTGTTTCCGTGTTTATGAATCTATTTATTCTCCTTTTATTCTCACATCAAACCTTTTTCCTGTTAGTTGCTGTTCAGGTTGGTTCAAAATTCAAAAGATAAAACCTTTAAGCCAGCTGAGCAGAAATCTGGGGTTTATTTTAAACTGCACCCTTCGAACACATGAGCTGGATTAACACTCCTAGACGACTGAAGAAAGAAATAAAAAAGAGGATTCAGCTGATAAACAACAAACTTAAAAATGTCTGAATTATTTAGTGTAGATTAATCTAAATGCTGGGTGTTAAAAATAGTCAGCTGCTATTTCAGGTGATGTTTGGATAAGAGTGAAATTTGGGATCAGTGTTACAGGAAGAAAAATGTTTATCAGAGAAATGTCCAAATACTGAGACGAGCTGCAGGTTGCGCTCCCTACATGTGTGACCTCTCCTGACCTTTCTGAAGGTAACGCTGACCTTCCAAGGACTAAACATGGCGGCGCTAATGCAACACAAACAGAAGCCCAGACAGGATACGTTGACCTGACCTTCACCTTGTCGCGCTTTCTGTCAAACCTACACAGACATAAATAAATAAATGTGAAATTTAAGTATTATAAACGTGACCTAGCTCTTACTTAAAAATGACAAATGTTTGTTTAAGTAAGGTGAGCAAATGACTAAAACAAAGTATCAAATGAATGCTAGAATACTAGAGATTTAAAATATTATGAAAAAATAAATATAAAAAGAAAAAGAGCCACTTTTTAGGAAATGTAGGGTTTCCTAAAACTAAAGCAAGGTGCCAACAACTGGAATCCAAAAGTACCCCATTCGTTTCTGTTTCCATTTAATCTCAGCATAAGAGAACAACACAACAAACTTACTAAAGCTTGGAGGGAAATTCAGTAGATTTATACTGTGATCAGTCAATTTCACCAGAATTCAGAATAAGCACTTTTGCAAGATGCACTGACACAACAAATACTGTTATTGGAGAAAACATCAGAAAGATGATGGGGATGAAGATGGAACAGTGGAGCTGCAAAATAAATAGATTCAGAAGGTGAATGAGTTTAAATACCTCAACTCAACCTTTCAAAACCAGGACTGGTGCACAAGAGAGGTTAAGAAACAAGTGCAGGAATGTTTACTCAGAATATCAGGACCTGGAAAGAGACATGATGCAGAGATGATCTGAACTGCTGCTGAATTTCTCAGTTTTATCGCCCATTCCTGCAGTATTTATGACCAATTCCACTTCCTCACACCACTTTAATTGATGCGCTGCACAATTCAATAAATGTATATCCACTTGATGTTGAACAGGAGCAAAATTAATAAAATATATTCAGCAAAGCTCTCTGCTTTGAACCACAAATTCAAATGTAAACTGAGGTCAAAAATAAAAACATAAACAGATGAGAAACATAAAAAAAACCAGGCTAAAATTGGAACTGTGTAACATTAATACAAAACAATGCCTCAGAAATACAATTTCTAGAAATACAACAGTTTTATGAAAGTTTTATCGCTATTGTGCTGTCAAGATAAAAGTTTTTGAGCTTTTGTGGCTTTTGTCATTTTATAACGTCATTCCTTCATCGAAAACATATCTGGAGTTGATTTGTTCAAGGATGTCTGAGAAACGCTTGAATCTCTGGAGGCGTCATAGAAACTACTTCTAAGTCATGAAAACGGTGTAAACGGGATAATGGAGGAGCATTGCCGTGATAACACTCCGAAGGCAAAGTGTGGGAAAGAGTTTCTTAAAGAGACAGAGGCGTATTTCAGAAACTTTTATTATGCAAAGTGAGTTATTATTGATGAATATGGCATTTTCTTAGCAACTGAAGGTAACGTACATAGGCGTAAATCCTGGGGGGTCTGGGGGGTCCGGATCCCACAATCTTGGAAAGACTAGAATTGTCCCCCCCAAAAAATAATCATTTCAAAAAGGTTTGAAAATAAAGCAACATAAGTTATAATTTAAATAGTATTGGGAGCTATTTCAATAAATCAATGTTTATGAGGAACTTTATTAAAAGGAGTTACTCATTAAAACTTTTTATTTTGAACCTTAAATGCTTGTAACGGTGTAGCAGAGATTAGATCAGTCAGACTGAACTAAACTCATATTGAATTTTAGTTTTACTTCTCAATAGCTTACTGAGAATAACACATGTTTGATGTGCATTACTAGTCAGTTTTGGCCTGATTGTGGTGTAAAAACTTTCTAAACCACATTTTGTGTTACATTTCACTGGAACTTTGCTCTTAAGAAATGTTCCTGTTTATTGTCCCCCCCTAAAATGAGATGAGATTTATGCCCCTGGTAACATAGTTACTGGATTGTGCACTATGTGTATAAAAAAGTACATAATCTCCCCCCTTTAATGACGTTTTGATGTTAGCCTTCAATTGATGTTACATATGGAGCCGCCAGGAAAGAAGAGAAGAGAAAAAACACTGAGAAAGACAATGGATTTAGTGAAAGATGAGATGCAATGGCATGACAGAGGAGGGAAGAAGAGACACAGAGAAATGGAGAAGGATGATCCACTGACAACAGGAACCAGAAGAAGATCACTAAAATATAGGAGGAACTTTTACTGATCACATTCATTATGTATACAAGTAAAAAGAAGACTGAATTCGACTTAGTTATTAATCAAATGATATGTTCCCCTTTTCAGGCATTTAGAAACAAGAAGAAGGACTGAGGGTTCTCCTGTTTCCATAATCAGACATCTGGTAAACAAACCACTAGACTAATCAGAAACAGGGTTTTCATCAAGAGAAATTCCTCCTTTGATCATTTGAAGAGCCATTTATTATTTTTAGCTTGGTAGAAGAATCGTTTTTATTCCACTGTCAATAGCTCAAGGTTATAAAAGTCAAAACGCAGAATCTGGTTGTTGCATTTAATTATCTATGCAGGAGAAAGCAGCAGCGGCTGGGTCAGGTCACAGGAACAAAGTCAAGCATCCAGCGAGGCGTCATCTTTTCTTCCACGCGCTTTGACATGTGAAGTGAACGCAGCGTTTGAATTCTGCGTCAAAGGAAGGAATGAGTAATGTTCCTGATACTGTGAAGCGTGCACCTCAACCCCGCAGACGCCATTTTTATTGTCACTTTTGGCTGCCCACTAACAGCCTGGCACCATCACATGTAACCTAACCTCACACCACAGCTCTCAGGCCTTACTCGCACTGGAAAACGTTTCAGGAACCCTCACACACACACACACACACACACCCCCACGCGCGGCCCATGCTGCATTTCCAAAGGGGAAACAAACACTTACAGCCTTTTAGGTCATTTTTTGCTTGGTTGGACGCAGCTGAGCTGCAGCCACAATATTTAGAAAAATAAGGGGAAATAAAGCATTGGCGGGTGACGAGGTTTTTTATTGTTGATCACATGAAATCTGATCTGCTGACCTAATCCCTGCAATCTTAATGGACTTGAGTGCTAGCTAACCAGTAAATCCAGCTCGAGCGTGCTTTCTCCAGAGCTCTCAAGGTTATTCAGCTTTTACTGCAGCAAAAAGGAAATAAAAAGAACAGTTTATATTCAATTGGGATTTTGGTTTTTCTTTTTTTCTTCCATCACTGAGTAGAGCTTAATTTCCAGAGATCAGACATACACCTGCCTTAGACTGAATGAGAACTGCTTTTTTTTAACCAGCCAAAAAACTAATCTCTTAAAAGATGGATGTTTATCAAAGAGCCAGATTTGAGAATGGAGTCTGGTTTCCCTGGAGGGAAACGTCTCCATGTTTAGTGCAGCTCACTCTGACTCTGTTCAGGGCCGGCTGATATTTTGCCTGTGGCTGCAGCTTCATGTCGAAGCTGTATCTCTGCAGCCAGGCGGTTTGCAGGTGTCAGCCGGACTCTGAGGCCCATGCAGCTTTTAGCCGGACTCTGTCTGTCAGTCAGAGCTGCCACCATGCCATCATCTGTTAGTCATCTGGGCTGCTGGGACCGAGCAACAAGCCCACTGACTGTTCATGTCAGATTAAGATGCCAGCTGTGTTCAACGGCTGCAATATTTGTAAGAATACATGCTTTTGTCCAGCTGCTGGACACTGAATACAGAAAGATTCTCATCCTTTAATAATTTCTCATAATAAAATCAAACAACCATCACTGATTCTGAATGTGTTCAGAGATAAATTATCTTGTTATTTTGCCCATTAATGTTCTCCTCAGCGTTTCTGTCATCAAAATAACTCAAAAATAAAATGCAGCAGATAGCTGTGTATACAGATGAATAAATAAACCTGATGGAGCCGTGTGTTTTCAGCTCCAGTCCAGCGTCCTCCATCATCCTACGACTGCATCTGAACCTGGGCTTCTGATCCTTTTAGTACCATAATCCTCCTCTGCAAACAATCTCTCACTGTTCTACCGTAAGCTGTTTCCCTGTGATGGCTTGATAACAGAAGTAAATTGGAAACTAATCCCTGTTTTTTCCCCTCTCTCTTTGTCTCTATAGGGAGTGGAGGTGGATCTGCTTCTTTCACTTTATATTATACGATGAAACTTGAGCACATAGAAATGAAGCTTATTAATTTGTTTTTTATCATATAACTTTGGATCTGCACTTTGTCGGTGGAGCCATAAGTAAATGTTGATTTTGATTGTTTTTGTGATTTTTATTGTTTTTTTCAAAAGCTCAAATTTTTTGGTGATACTTTAGAAATATTTGCAAGGAATTTTGTGATATTTTTTCTCATAAAACCCGATCCAAACTCTACGTACAGAAAAAAGAACAAACATAATAGACATATTAACAATTTTATCCATTAAAGAAATTCAAAATCTCGATTTTTGTTACTCGCCACGTCGATGACGGACTACAGCTTGACGTCAAATAAAGATGAGGGAGTTAGCATTTACTTCATCCCAATGTTTTTGACAATATTTGTGTAAAATTTGCAATGAACTTACAATTATACATTAGATTGAAAAATGTGGGGACCTTTTGATTTTATGTGGAATTCTGTGATCGTGGAATCGCGATAAACTGGAGGGTCTAAGTAAAACACAAGGAGAAACAAAGTCATTCAGACTGACACTGACAGTCGTTTGCATAAAATGCATCAGTAATTTGAATCAGTTTAGTGAACTGAAAATCAGAAGCTGTGACAGCAGCTAAACATTTTCTGACAACAACTGCACTGAGAATTAATAACAAATGCATTTAAGAAAAAGGTTTTATGTAACTTAAATGTCAGATCAATATTTTCATCACAAACAGACCTACATTGGTAAATAATACAGTTTACTGCAAGCCTCCATCTACTAGGACAATCCACCAGATTGGAGCAGAACATCCAGTTTGATAATGTTGACCTTTTCTCCGTATTCTTCAATCAAATTAAAGATCTGTAGTTTGTTAAGGACAAAATAGGTCAAATCTACACAGAACCAGGATGTACAACACAACTTCAGAGGTCCAGATGAGTCTGTGGTTGACAAGATCAACCTGAATATATGTTCAAAATATACAGAAAGTCACAATTCGCACCTGAGGTAGTTACGTTTCTGAGAAAAACAACACTAAAAGAGAAGAAAATACCTAAGAGAATCTGAAAACGGAGTTTATCTGTTACAGGATTCCTGCTGACTGGTTTGCCGTCCTCCCGCTGTGTTGGTCTTTGCTCCTCTTTTGCTTGCGTTGGCATCTTCTACGCACGCTCGCACATAACATGCATTCCAATACATTACACTAACAAAGAGACGAGCGCCGCCGCAGACAGACACGCACATCAGCTCGGTCTCAGCTCATGAAGTGGTTTGTGAGGTGTCCCATGTGTCGGACACATGGGTCATTACCCATCCACTGGATCGCCTTAAACGCTTTGGCACATTCTTCTTCTGCCATGATTGTTTTAATGCCTGGCAATAATATACAGTGCATGGGAGAGATCCAGCGCTTGTGGGTGGATCCATATGTTTTTCTTTGGGGAAGATGAGAAGTCTGCTTGTTTCTTTCTCTCTACTTATATTTTTACTCTCGGCCATGTGTGTTTGTCTTTCAGCGCATGTCTAAGGAGTACATGAGGGGATGTTTATGTTTATGACTGTGGATATAATAGAATGCTTTACTGGAATTAGATGTTTTGCAGCCGAAGCACTTTTGGTCTCATGATACAGTTCTGGCTTTTCTAGATGATCCATGAATGTCTTATATTATCTTGGCATCAAAGTTGCCGCTGCAAGACAATCCACTTTAAAACAGGCTTTCTGGATTACATCCTAAACAAATGTCCCGAATAATCATTTGTTTTCGGACTCTTAAGTAATAAAAATTAAATTCAGTTCAATTTAAGTCTAAAATACTTTATTCATCCCAGAGGAATACCAAATTGTATCAGACGTGGTAAAATCCCACATCTTTAAAGAGATGTTATGATGCTGTGTTTGGTCATGAGATGCTAACGGCTCAGCGTTGGAGCAGAAGATACGACATTTCATAGCAACAGGTCCTGGATGACATCACCGGTTGTTGAAGAGCTGTGCTAATCCGTCTCATTTGTTTTGCTGTTCCTCTTTAAATGTCTGTGTGTCCATATGGTTGGAAGATGTTGGAGTAGGGGATTTGATTCTTGTCGATTACAATAGATAGAGTTTGATCTTTCTTTTCTCTCTGGTCTTTGGTCTGACGCTGCATACTTAAAGCCTCCATTTCACATCCCTAGTAGTTCATGTATTATTGTTGCTGTTGTGAAGTTAAAAATAAAAACTGTTGCCATGATTATGGCATCTTCTAGGCATTATTTCTCATAGGGAGACATCAAATGTCAAACAACAAAACTCAAGAGTTGGTTTGTTGCTATGGGAACATGGATTAACTTATAAAGACAATGTCCCAATGATGAATGATAAAATAATATTGTGATTTTGAAAGTTAATACAGTAACAACAATTTAATTTCTAAGTTTTATGCTATCTTAATGAGTTCCTACTCATTTCTTGGAAACAGAATAGCTGAAGGCGATCCAGAAAATATGCACAGATAATGTAAATATGAATCACTGAATGAGCCAGGCTGGTCAACTCCCACAGGCCTGCTGTACTTCCAGCAAATGATTATAAAGTTTGATATATCCCATAAATGATGATGATTCCTGCACTATAAACGACCTTCCTTTAAACGCTCTGTGATGCCACGTTTATTTCTAAAACTCTATTTTTGATGCAGCTTTCATTTTTTTATGGTTCCTTCCTCCCTTTACCTGAGGGACTTTATTTTAAACATCAAACCTCAATACACATCCTAAATCTCTGCTTTTGATTTTAAATGAATGACGTTTATCCAGACCAGCGATGATTTTCTAAAGGTTTTGACTTGTAAGGAGCTTTCAGGTCTCCAGAGCGGATAAATGGGTTGATAATGTCACCAGTAGCGTCCAACAGTCGGTCAGCACAGAGAGAGCAGATCAGCAGACGGAGACAATGGCTTCTCATCAGATCAGACAGCGTTACACGCCGTTCATGGAGTCATATTGCGTGTTTGAATGAGGTTAGGTCGTTGTATCTTGCGACGGCTGACACATGGCGCCAATTCCCCAACTGCCAATTAACACTATCGGCGTGTTGAAACTAAGAAAACGGAACAGTTGGTTTGAGCACGTCTTCAGTTCATCTGTCGGGTTTCCAAACATCACACGTAGACGGGAGAAGAAGTGCTGCGTTCAAGAGCTTCAATTTATCAACCTAAGAAGAACAAAGATGAAACTTTATTTTTTCTTTGATTAAATTCTTAAAATTGATGCTGCACATCTCCAGTATCTCAACCTCCACACACACACACTGTAGATCCAAGAGTGTGACTTTAATTATCACCTTGTCTTGGCCTAAATGACGGTGTGAGGCTGAGCTAATCACCACATGAACTGTGTGAGAAAGAGAGGAAAAAAAGTTCCTCATTAAATCATCTCAGCATTCTGATCTTCTCACTCATAGAGATTTTTTTTTGTGAGGTGACAGAGATTTTTTTGTCATAACTGATTATAGAGTGTTTCACCACCTAACCAGAAACCTCTGTGTCGGATAATATTATATTCTAAAGATTCACTGCTGCAGAAGCCTCAGCTATTTCTTTTTAAATCACATACACAGATATGTGTTGAAATATATAATCACAAGGTCTTTAATTAAAAATAATTGTCCTAAATCAGGGAAGTGGATGGTTGCTGGGGTAACATTTCCAAACCGAGCGTCCTCAAGTTGGAACGGTTCTGCAGATCTGTCTCGTCCCCTAATGCGACGTTTCTGAGCTCTATGATGTATGATTTTATTACCATCACACATCTCTGACATTTCACTAAGCTGGAAATCGATGGATCTCAATGCAGAGGATGTATCGCACATAAATCAAATCAGCTCTTCACCCCCATCCACCCCCCACCTCCGTGACATTAAATGTAAAGAACAGCAAAGATGCTGGGTGGAAAAAAAAGTTTTAAAACTACGAGAGAAAAAAAAAGTTGAGCGACGAATACAGATAAATGTGGGGAAAGATTAGCACAGCAAAGAGGAAGAAATTAAATTTTCAAAGGGGCTGGAAAAAATGAAAAGATTAAGATGCAGGAAAGAGATTAGAATGAAATAAAGCAGATAAAAACAGATATGGTTGCTATTAAATTACAGATCACTCTGAGATGTGTGTTCAGGCCTGGAGCTTCCTGTTGGAGGAAAATGTTTTAAAGCAGTCCCAGCCTCATGCTGTACACACACATAATGTCCACCTTCATGTAAACCTGCATTTAAACTGCTTTAATTCACCTGACCAGCTGCATCAGAATCACTGGAAGGGTTGTTATAAAGGAACGGAGATCATTTTATGTCCAAGTCCTGTCTGATCTCTGTGCTCTGATGGGAACAAACAGGCTTTTCTCCACAGTTAAATCACAACAAACTGATGCCAGATCTCAGGGTGGAGGTGATTATTCACAGCTTTTGAATTTGACGAAAGTTTACTTTAGTGCATTATAAGAATATAATATAATAGAATAGAATAGAAATTTTATCTTTCCCCATTAGGGAAATTCAGATGTAGCAGTAGCAAAGCTCGCTCTGTGCTACTTCGCTCAACTGACCCGAAATATACTTCAATTAAAGTTTTTAATTTGATTTTCAGTTTTTATTAACAAACTCTTGCAGATTTTGTACAGTTCTGTTTATGAGAGATGTGTTTCTCAAGATCCTGTAAATGTTCTTCAGGTGATAGAAGGCCGTCTTTGTAACCGTCTGTATGTGACTCTGAAGGTTCAGGTCAGAGTTCTGGCCTTACTGTTAGTTTCTAGATGTAATAATAACTTGAGTTTTGTTTCTGTTCATCTGAAGAAAGCTTTGGCACATCCATGTATTTTCTGAAAGGTTTTTCCATGAGAGCAAAGGTTGAGCAGCAGCTTCGTTCATGGTTTGCTCTCTCTCTCAATCTATTGTGATATAATTGGGTTCACTGTGAACAGCGACACGCATGTTTTAGTATTTCTAAGGTTTCACCTCAATCCTATTGAAAATGGATTTACTGAGCCTCAAAGTCAGTAAAGTAACCAGTTTAAAGCAGTTCTGCTATTTCTGCTTGGTGTCAAATAAAAAACCAGAACTGCAGTTTCTCCTTAACTTGCTGACATTTATTCATATGTAAAATCATTAAAATTGTTTATTGCATTATCATTTTGCCCAGCAAAATACTTTAGCTACTTATTCACAGGTCTGAAATTATTAGGACATTTTTTGCAACTGCTTCCAAAATCGATTTTAAATAAAGTTCAGAGGAAGTTACTTTCAGATTCTGTCATTTTACTAAAGCTGTTGGCTGTTAGGCAGAGAGATGCAAACTTGCGTTGACTTTGTTGACTTCCTTCTTCCTGATAAAGCTCAGCATGAGGTCATTTGGTTTTAATTTCTGTGACATTTTACGTTTGGTTCTGTAAACTCCTGTTTTAATATCCACATGTGTCACTGCGATGTTTTCCTGGTTCTTCCACCAGCTGCTTCCTTCTCCTGCTGCACCTGCTCACAACATTTTAATTAGGACCCACCAAAAACAGGGCACTCTTTGAGTTTCCAGTAAACAAATTAATGCATCTCATAGAAATGGGAGAGGCTGTGAGTTCACCCTGCTGCTGCTGAAAATAACACAATGAAGCCATATTGTTCTGGGTTTGGACGGTTTTATGCTGAAAGTCATGAGTTGTTTACTTTGTCTTAATTAGCTTTTCTTTAAAGTTGATCCATTTTGAAAAGGTCACCTATTTTCTTTGTTTTGTAGCTTTAAACCTGTCACATTTTATTTCTTGCCATTTTATGGTGAAATAAAACTCCATGAGGATGAAATAAGATTTAGATCTGTAACATCCAGTTGTATTACGAGATAACGTCCTTCTGCCTCTTCAGGCTCCTTGTAAACAGAAACAATCTCATTCAGAAAATAACTCCTCTGCTCGTTTCTTAAAGTTTGATCACAGCAAAAACAAGAGTCCGCTCTCAGTGTTTCAGCAGCCCAGAAAAATCAATGTTAGTTGGATAATACTAAACAAACTTAGTCATCTCCTTTTCAAACGCCGCATTTGTTTGCACTGATTGATGAATCTCAGAAAATGTTGAGACAGCAGAGTTTGTTTTAATCAAATCTTGCTGTTTTGATGTAAAATCAGAAATGCCTCCTGGACGTGTAAATGTTTTCCTAACCTTGTGCTCTCTTCCTCCTTTCTTGGGAAATTCCCGTCATTGTAAAAGTTTAGGACCAACTCGTTAATAGTGTGTAGACCTGACAGCCACAGACCTGCCTGTGAAACGCATCGGAGGGGTTAGATTTCCTCTGAAGCCGGGGGAAGTTCGTCCTGTGCAGGTTGGCTTTAGTGAAGAGAAATCTGTGAGCTAACGCTAAGTTTTAAAGCGTTTATAGACAAGACACCAGACTGCTGTTTGGAAACATTATCAGATATTAAAGCTGCAGTATTCTACTTCTATAAAAAAATCTGTTTTTGTGTCATGAGGCAGATAATCTGTGAAAAAATCAAGCTCCCCCCTCCTCTTCCCTGAGCTGCTTAGCGGTCTGCAGAAATGAATCCTTCTCGACCAAAAACAACCAATCAGAGCCAAGAGGAGGGTCTTAGCGCTGTCAATCATGCTCATGTACACATATTATCTGTCTTATTGTGATAGTTTTAACAAATATGTAAAAAAGATATTTGCTATGGAAGTTATAGGTGGGAAAAAGTTCCACATTTCGAGGCTCTTCATCACTGTTTAGACTAGATCGTCATAGCAACCCTGGATCTGCTGTGATTTTCATGCCAGGGCTCCATGGGGCGCTGAGATTTTAACAATTCTTCTTCGCCTCGTGAGTCAGTGTCTGCATTAATGAACTAAGTGCTCATGTAAAGATGAAAAGATTAATTAGCACACACAGTACATTTCTTTTAGCTGTTATCTGCCTGTGCATACGCAGATCAAACCCTGAAGCGTTCTTAAAGCGTTCGGCTTGGTTTTGCTTTCACACACACACACCTCTGCAGGGGGTGTTCCTGAAAAGTTCCACTTTGTTTCAAAAAGATGATGTGTCACAGAAAGGTAAACCTTTTTAACCAAAACTCAGATGTCAGAGCAGAACTTCATTCAGTTCAAGACTTTATTCTGTCATTTTACAGGAAAAAAGATGTTTTACTTCCAAGTATTCAGTTTGGCACATTTTATATGCCAGTCGTGTCCATACAGTAATTTAGTAAACAGCCTTGCCTTGCTCTCATATTTCAGAGTCATCTTTAATAAGACAACCAAAAATGATACTTTCTGCTCATTTATTAAAATCAGGTAAAGCAGAGATTACCCCGACACTGTCATTGTGCAAAACTTTCAGTTTTCAAGGCTCAGCAGAGTTCACTGGAACTGATGGATGGTGGAATAAGTTTAAACATCCTCACCGTGAAAGTTATACAACAAAAAGCTGCAATGTGTGGTTGTGCATGCAGGCATGTATAATCTGAAACATGTAGATTTCACTCTCCTTGTGTCTTTTAGTTTTCCCCGGTTACTTATCAACTCCCTCTAACTTCTGCAGTTTTATGTTGCAATATGACACTTTGAGAAAAACGGTCTCTGGAGTTACTACATTAACATAACATTCTGCTATAACCATGATATCAAGACAATCATTCTTAATTTCTGGGTTAGTTTCAACAGGTATCTCCTTATTCTACTATTTTTCAACCAAAAAGAAAAGTACATGAAAACTTTATTTTACTTTCAACAAATATAAAAACACTTTGTTACAATTTATAATCATCTCATGACCTTTTCTTGTTTTTGCAATATAATATCCATGATGTATGAACAATCCAATTTATGGTCCAAACATCAGAAACATTTTTGTTAGAGCTGCATATTCTTGTTAGAATGCTAAAGGATCCAGTTAACATTTTTGGTTTAATATGCAAACATGAATATGTTAGTAACAGATTGTATTGTTCAAATGTGAAAATATGTTACAATAAGATCATATTATCTTCTACAAACAGGATATTTCTAGAACAATGTAGCCTGAAAGTTATAATGTAATTTTTTTATTATTTTATTTTTTTGTACCACCATCATCTCCACAAATCCTGGGAAGAAAATGAATAAAACAGCAACAACAGCAGAGAATATTTTAACTCTTGGTCTTATAACTGGGTTAAAGTCAGTCAAACATATATAATGTATGTCAGTACAAATCTCTGCACTAATACAACTTCCACTAAAAATTAGGGGCAGTACATGTGCGGTCAAGGGGCAAATTCAGAGTCCCATTACGACGGTTATGCAACAGGATAAAGTACAGCAAGGAGCCATTACTGCAGAGCGTATCAGATTGAGGAGTACATTCTCCATTTGCATATAGATGTGTATCAGAAAAGCCTGACAGGCATGCAGGAGCCGCGGGTGTGTGTATGGTTTGCATTCAGCCTGACATACAAAGCTTCTGTGTCATGGAGTTAAAGTAAAGCTGCCATGTCAGTGAGAGTTTTATGCTGTAGCTTCAGACCCGTTCGGTCCATGTTCTGTTCTGCAAGTAGAGCTCAGGAAGGCAGAACAATAGAACTCACTTGTTTGATATTATTGTGAGAAGGTAAAGTTTTTTTAGATCATTACTGCAAAGTAACTTCACACACATCTTTTCTGATTGCGCTAGTTTTACGATCTTAGTGAATGTGATTTTTATCTAAAGTTGTGTACAATTAGTTTTTCATTAGCATCAGTTAGCCTTCAAATGGCCCCTGCAAAAACATAAAATCTTACCAAGTACCTCTGTCTTATTTCTAGCACAAATATCTTAGTACGTTTGAAATAAAATAAAACTAACATACAAGTAACTTTCCAGTGAGAAATAGAGCTTGTTTTAAATCGATATCTCCCTAATATCAACAAAGAAAGTTGGTTCCATTGGCATAAATATGTTATTACAACATATTTTCTCCATGTTGGAAGTCAAATGATCTAGCAGTGGATCTACTACTTTTCCCTCCATGTGAGTGAATTATTTACTTAAAAGAAACTCCTGTCTTGTTGAAAAGTTGCTTATAAGTTACTTTTGTCTTATTCCAGGTTCCTAAGATAACTGCACTGGAAGCTAGATCAAAATTACTTGGTGAAATTGTTTGTTTTTGCAGTGCAGCATCTATCAACTTATTGGAAGCACATATTCCAATAATGTGCTTCCATATTTCAACCAGTATTAATAACAATGTTGTTAATAAAGACATTTGCACAAAAATAGACAAACATTACTTGATAAGATGTTCTATTTTTGCATTGATAGCACATTGAAATATTTTAGGTTAAGTTTTTTGTGGATGCCTTCTTGCAACCTGACAGACTTTGAAAAGATAAATGAAGCATTTATTGGTTTTGTTCATGGGTCAGAGAACAGAGTGTTTGATTTTCTTTGCTTTCTTAATTCAGAAAGTAGTTATGTTTTCTAAAATAAATAAATGAATAAATAAATAAATCTATCTAAAATGTGGAGGCTGTTATCTTGAATCTTATAATTAGACACATCGTCCGTTATATTTTTCCTAAACTACTTCCTCAGCTCTTGTTTTAGTGAGCAGGATGTTGTGGACTTACTTGATAAGGACAAAATGACCTTTAAGAAAAGATATATAACATATTTACCAGGTCATTTATCATCTGTTCACTCCTGAAGACCTCCTCTGCATCCATCTTCAGCCCTCGGCTGTGTGCAGGGATCATCCCTCTGAGTAGTTTTGATGAATCGTGCTGCTCCGGTCCCTGGAGGTCCGGAGCACCACTGTCTTCTCGTTCCCATGCTTACTGTCCCCTACCCTGCCCCTTCCCCCCGTACTCCTCCTGCCCCGGACCCCAGGGTCCTGTAGTGCTGGCATCCACCCAGAGTCCCTCCATTTCCTCCACATCTGATATAATCAGGACAAAAAGAGCTGAGAACATTCTTTTCCCATGATTCTTAAGTGGCACCAGGGGCGCTCTGAGCCGGCCGCTCGCTTGGCCAACTGGCTGGCCAGATTCCTTCCCAGCATGCCAAGCACTTATCTGTGACTTTTGCAGCGGGTCTTTTGACAATGTCATCTGCATGGAATGAAAACTTAAGAGACATGTCGAAGGTTTTTTTTATTATTATTCTCCTGAGGTTGTCATTTGAATTAACCACAACAAGATCAACACCTGCGATTCATTTGTGTTCCTTTCTTCCTCTTTTTTGCCCCTAAAGTACTTACATACGTTGAACATTTAGCCGTTCGTCACGGTATGCAGCAAACTCCGCATCACAGAACCAATTAGGTTTTGAAGTTTAGCAAAAGTACAGTTCTTTGTGCAGGTAATTAAAAGCATAGATTGTGCTGCGGTGAGACTGTGCAAGTCATTTACTGTTGAGTCCAAACAACGTAATGATCGCTAGTTTTCTATTAGTGGTGTTTGCTGAGATTCTTCTCTCTTGCTGGTGGTGCAGTGGCGGCTGCACATGCTCTAAGTTATTCTCATCACAAACTGCTATCATTAAGGAGGATTTCGGCCATGTGTGCAGAGCCACATTCATCAGATAAAATGGAACCAGACCATTTAGTCCACTTGAATCTGCTGCTGCTGCAGATCCGCCACAAGCAGGGCGGCTATCATCGCTTCACACGTGCATTTAGATTAAACTCAATGCTTCATCCTGGGAAGGGTCGAAGAAAACTCTGTGCCAAATATTGACACGCTATAAATATGCTTTTGACAAAGATAATTGAATTGAAAAACCTTCACGATTAAAGATGAATGAGATTAAAAATCTTATTACTTCATTCAGACACACTGGATTGAATCAGTGATGAGGATTCGTCAGCTCTTAGTATTAACTCATTAAAACATAAGAATCGTTTACATTGAGTTGTACTGTATCAATCGGGAGCTAATGCTGCTAATTACGACTGTTTTTAAGTAAATGGAGTTAGAATGAATATGATGACCTTCATCGTTTCTAAAAGCTCTTCATAGCCACAGTGAGTTTCTGGAGAAAAGCCTCTCAGCAGAAACATGTTTGCTTTCAGTCTCGTCCCAACCCACAAGAGCAGCAAGGACCATTTCTGTGAACACACAGCCTTCCAAGCACTAACTGATTGGTTGAACGACATGCTTTCATAATGTGTTTCACTTTCACACGGTTGGAGTTTGAATGTTTGCAAGTAACAGAATAGCAGCAAGATTCCTTGACGTCACAATTTCGAGCTGAAAACTCAAAGTTTCCAATGAACCTGGACTTAAAAATGCAGAATCCATGTGGTAAAAATTTACTGATGGTACATGACCTTTTTGGGAATTTAAATCTCATTAAACCTTTTGTACACAGAGTACTTGACAAACTGCTCGAACACTTGGGTTTTAGTTTGTGTTACCAGTAGTGGTTAGAATGGTAACAGAACACAACAATCAGCAAATAACACTGATTTCTAAAGTTGGAGCTGAAACGGGGTTAATTTGGGTCTTCCAGATCCAAGTTGTAGCCGTGTAGCTCAGTGGAGCGCCGCCAATGTAGCCCATTTATTTTGATCACCAAAGTGCAACCAAGTTTTCTCCTGCGTTTGTGAAAGATCTCCGGTGGAACTGGCAGAGCAGTTCAAGAACTGCGTCATAGCATGATGTATATCGAGCGGAAACCACTGGTTTCCTTTCATTTCTTTAGTCTTTAATGGTTCCTGTTAGTGGGTGGGATACGTTGGGTGGTAAATGAACATTTTGTCCTGAAAGTGGATATGTTAAAAATAGGAAGAACTGGCAAAAATAAGGAATGGAGTGATTTATAAAGGATGAATTGTACTAGTAAACAAACATCATAAGAACCGCAGTTTCTTTAGGTTGTTCTCATTTCACAGCTTTTCTGTATTTTTAAGAGGGGTCAAAGGTGACAATGACAAGGTCATGAGCAGCCAGTCGTCAAGGAACGAACACTGCAAAAAAGTATTTTATTAGTTAATTATAATAACCTTGGTCTGGGCCGTTCTTCACCTTCCCACTCTCTCTATGCTAGCTTTAGTAAAGCTAACCTACCACATGCTCACCACATGGTGTATTTATGTTTCTATTTATTTATCTTTGTTCATCTGCTCTGTAAAGTTTCTGAAAAAACCAAACAGTGATTTGGATTTGGGGAGATTGAAAGTCCTCCACTGAAACAAACCGAGCGAAATGATCCAAAATGCCAACATGCACAGGAAGACGCAGGAAGACGCGATCTTATTTTTTGTAAATTGCATGTCTACTGTTTGAATGAACTGAGACGGACGCTGGGACAGAGAACAGCGGCGGCTCGGCCCAGATGAGCTCTGGCTCTGACCCAAAGCTTCAGCCTCACTGACAGCGGGGACAGAAGAGGTGCCAGGTTCCCCTGCAGCAGTGACAGGAGATCCAGGTTCTATTCAACGCGGCGCCGCATGGGGTCCAGCAGGAATGTTTGCTCTCATCAGGAGGGTTTTATTGAATATGGGTGGGCATTTATGAGGCTGTTTATGTGGACCGACGGCAAGAGAGCGCAGGCTGCATGAAGAAGTGAGAAAGAGTGTGTGTGTGAGGAGAAATGCTGACTTCTTGGGCTTCAAGGTCAGAACGAAGCCCTCCAACTGGAGTAAACAGAGCGAGCCACACAGGGGATTAGCACATACAATCCTTATGATAGAAAAATATTAGATACTTTTTTGCAAAGGTATGAGGATTACACAACTGTGTGGAAAGATTTAGCCTCAGGAACAATGTTCGCAGGATATTACTTTGCATTGTCTTGAAAACAAAAGGTACGAAGGAAAGGAGGGGAAAAAAAGGAAACATTTTACAGTAATTCCTTTTATCGGAAATTGGAAAAAATGTATGCATCCACAAAGCTCCGATTTGACTTCATAATCCCTGTTCTTCCCACAGTCAGGAGCATGCTGAGGGAGAGTTTTGATTAAGTGAATTAAAGCGAAGCGCAGCTCTGGCAGACGGCACAGGCAGGCTGTCCTTGGGGGAAAATGTAGGTTTCTGGCAGCATTTTCAAGAACAACAAAACAACAATTGTTCTTCCCGCTTCGCTCTGCTGTTGGATTCATTGACGACAGATCAAATGTACGTTGGTGGTCTGGAACATTAACAAATCCCCTTAATTATATCCATCAAAACGCAGGAAGTATCAGGGGGAAGTGATCTCTCATTTAGTGAGTTTCTGAGTTACTCCTAACCTGCTGTGACGACGTCTGTGAGGCTGAGCAGGAACGATTCGAGAGCTGGCTCTTCTTCCACCAGAGGGAATTCATTCATTCAAGCATAGCCCATTTTAAAACAGAGAAGTTTCAAACATTTGGTTCAAAATATGTTTTTATATGTATGAGTTGTGAGAGTTTAGTTGTGAAGAACACTTTCATGGAGAATTCATACCTGAAAGTTTTTCCAATCCTTTAACTTTGGACAAAATATTTGTACATGTCCATATAATGTTCAGTTTTCAGCCTTTCAACCCAAAAAAACCTGCAAAGATAATCAATTGCAGACAATGGATGGACGCCTTAAATCTCAAACATGTCAGCGAAAGTCAAGTTGACTGAAGACATTTCAGATGACAAACCGCCTAAAAGTGTCTGAGGGAAAAATAATATGAATCTGTCAGAAAGAAACATGAAGATCAAAACTTAAATATCAAACAAACATGTACTTGTATATTTTAAATGCTTTAATTTATTTACTATTAGCATACCAGACAGTCAATTATTTGGTAAAATTGTGGTATTGGGTTTCTTTGTTACCTTGACGATCAGTTGACTTTTTCTCTTTTTTATGGTATTCGATACACTATACTTAAAATAAAGTTTGTGATGTCATATTTACGTGTTATTATCCGACTCATCAGGATGTTGAGTTTGTGGCTTTCTGCAGCTCTTGTAAAGAAAATGTCGAGGCGATCCAAGAATGCATTGCAGCAATTTCTTAAACATATTTTGCCTTTGTTGGAGAGAAAACATTTACCTGAAACTTCAAGCATTTTAGGAGGTTGTTGTTGACGCACCAGCTGTTTTTTTACTGTATAAATGCCTGGAGCCAGACAGCAGCTAGAAGTGCAATGAAAAAAACCCACTTTGCAACGAATATCTTGTTCGATATTTTGAACACAGAAGCGAGACAGTAAACACATCCAGTCCTCGGCTGATGAATAATTCAACTACAGTGTTAAAGATCCCTGTGTCAGAGATGCAGACACAAAGATCTCAGACTGGCATGCAGGTCAGGCAGCTGCGCGACTTTCCTCAGTCTGTTAGTGGCACTATAGATTTTTAAGTGAACCTTACAGGAGCTGGAGTGCCATGGAAGTGAAAGCAGATGTTAATATTTCATTGAGGAGGTGGAAGTCAGGCAGCATCTGGACAGACTGCATTGTTAAATCCTGCTCAGCGCAGAACTCGCTTTGTTTCAATCTGTGGGCACATTTAACACGATACGAAACCTGATTGGTGAGTAAGCGCATAAAACCACTGGGAGATTTATGAGGGTTTAAAGGATGAATAATTTAGGACGGTGAGTTATGGTCTTTGTAGCGAGAGAAAAAAAGAGTGCATTTCTGAGAAAAAACTAAACATTTTTAGTTTCATCTCAGAAATTTTCTTGGAAGAATAAGGAAAATTTTGAGCTCCAAAAGTCAAAATTTGAACGAAAAAAAACTTCACAAATTTTAAATTCATCTCAGAAATTTTTTAGAGAAACTGGACATGCATGAAACATATGACAGGTGGTTTTATAGAAAAACAGTGTAAAAATGATGCATGTTTGAGTTTATTAAGGCAAAAATGTTCAACTGTTTATTATATTAGTTTTCTCAAAATTAATCTAAAAATTTCTGATGTTTTCTAAGGCTATAAATAATTGTTTTTGGGAGAAAATTTCTGAGATTAACCTCTACATTTCAGAATTTTTGGTGGAAATTTAATCCTTTTTTCTATGTGAAATGGTCCTGCAATGCCTTTGTAATAATTAACAAAATAATCATTTTACATGAAACAACATATTGTTCAAAGACAACCAGATTTAAAATAGAAAGCTTAAAAATATTTGCTGCTTAGTAAGAAACCGAGCTCAGGATGAAAATGTCAGATACCAGAAATAGTTTCCACAAAAACAAACATAAGTTATACAAGGAATCAAAATTTCTCATCATGATACATTTATTGTAAAGTCTTCAGTTACAAAACATGAATAGTCAAGGTCAGCTCAAAAAAACTGAACATCAGAAAGAGAAACTCGAATATTATTTTGAGTCCTTACACTTTTAATTCTTTACTTCATGCATTTTTGATCATTATGTCTTACAGGTAATGAAAAGGTCAATGTGTTTCAGAATACCTGAATAGATACTGCAAAGTTTTTTTCATAGAAAATATAGATTATAGATGAAATTGTGAACATGTGGATTCCTTCTGAGGGATGATGTCAACCGGTGACTGTTTGAACGTGTAATGTTGTGGGTAAAAGGAAGATTAAGCACATTTATTCAAAGTATATTCAGAAAACGAAGCTTATAAGACGAGGAGAGGCAAATGTGAACAATAACTGAGGTTTCTATCTTTAGCTGTTAAAAATAACCAAAGTGGAGGCACAGAAGGAGTCGAGGTTAAATCTAGACTCGTTTGAAATTTCATCAACTGGTAAGCTACAACTCAGTCTATAAATAGTGAGGTAACTGATGAAATGTTTTCGACATGCATGAAACATATGACAGGTGGTTTTATGGAAAAACAACATAAAAATCACGGAGAACAGAGCAGGAGCTTAGCTCATTTCCAACAGGAGCTTCATCAAACTCCCAATTATCAAATTGATACGTACAAGTAAAAGAAACGTGGGTGCGAATGCGGCTGTCGCTTCACTGGCAGGAAGGATCTGTTTGCTCATTATCACATTCCAGCAGAGATGATGAAAGCAGCTGGAATAAAAGTGGGATTGAGAGCAGGTTGTGTTGCTCGTTCCTCAAACTGGTTGAACGTCTTTGTGTTTGTTAACATCATCCGTCAGATTTCAGAAACTCTGCAGGACTTCATATAAACTGCTGCTGCCACTGATGTTGAGACATTTTCAGCTTCTTGTTGATGTTATCTTGGAGTTATGTCAGTACTTTTTGTGGGACTGGAAGATTTGATAGATAGACGAGAAGAATTGTGTAAACACTTGCAGAAAACGCGGTAGTTCTTACTCCGTCCCTCCCGACCGTTAAACTGAGATAATCTGCAAATAACCCAAACAAAGAAAAGCCGTCAGATGTTTAGACTGATATATTTTCTACAATGTAGTTCAGCTCTGATACTTCTGATTTGTAGTTTTATATTTTGGGGGTTTTTTTGCATGAGACATTGGAAGTTAGGATAATTAATCTCTGGTTTTAAGAGGTTTTTGTTTTTAGGTCCAGCGCCTCATAATCCTGACTTTAGTCTCAGAATTAAAAAAAGAAAAAATCTGATAATTCTGACTTTAATCCGAGAATGTTAAATTTTGTTTCTGATCATTCTGACTTTTTTTTTCCAGAAATCTGACTTTAATCTCAGGATTTTGACAGTTCTTCTCGTATTTATGACTTTAAACTCCAAACTGTGAGAGAAAAAATCTGAATCTTCTGGTATTGAAAGTCAGAATTCTGAGATAAAAGTCAAAATTTAAATTTTCTTCCGGAGGCCTTAATCCTCTTCCGCATGTTTGTTTCAGCTGAAATGATTTTTGCTCTTTTTTAGTCTTGAACATTTGTTATGATGCACAACCATGTCAGTAATGTATTGTTTTGACAACAGAAAGTGGTGGATTACTATCTTTAAAGCTCATATAAAGCCTGACCTCTGACCCCAAGGAGTCAAAAATAATGCTTCATTGATGCGGAGAGAAGACAGAAGTTGAAACCATTTATCCAATCATATCCAAACTCTCCCTCTTCTTTACATCCCTCCTTACTTCAGAACAAATCATCCACATAAACAGTCAAAGCATTTTAATCCTAACATTAGTTCATGATATAAGCTGCTGTGTGACTTGGACATGTTTCTATACATGTTCAAAACCAGTGGTGAGTGGGTGAAAGGTCATCTGTCCATTCCAGTATTCACTATACTAACAAGAACTCACATTTACAATTTAGATCCAAATCAACACCCGGCTTGATTTGGAGCCGGACCTCACTGAGAGGAAACATGACCGACCAGAGCTCCACCCTGCAGCCTGGAAGCAGAGATACAAATATGTTTTTCCTCTGGCTTGTCGTTGCTTTCTCAGAGTGTGGCAGCAGTTTTCCTTGGGGAGCTGCAGGTTTCAGATGCTCTGCTGCTCCAACACACCAGGGAAACATCAAAAGCTGGCAGGCCAGCAGGTTTCTAACGACCAGGACTGAGGATCTGCCTCTGCTGGGCATTTTAAACTTTATCTTTATTTGTTTCCAGAGTCTGCAGCGAGTTTACGTTTTCATATATATATATATATATATATATATATATATATGTAAATATAAATAAAATCCAAGAGGGGTTGCCAAATTCTTCCTAGTCTCTTTTTATGACTAGGAGAAGTTATAAGGTTATGTCACTGTGGCCTTAACATTAAACCATGTTGGAACTGAAATGATCAAAGTGGGCACAGAAAGGAGGTCAAACTGGAACGTCCAATGATCCCAACAGCTTTCATGATCAGTGAAATATCAGTGATAGCCTGGATACAGAACCAACTCAAGACTGCTATGGGAACGAACAGAGATCATTACAGCATCAGAATTTAGGCATGAGTGCGTTTTGTCTGGTCAGTTTCTTTCTGCAGCACGCACAAATTAGGAACTGTAAATTATCCTTAGGAGTTGGACCTAGTGTGAGGTTTTCTGTCTTGCGATTCTTTGCATTAGCCCTGGAACAGACTGGCTCTAGTTCAGGTTACTTGCTATGATAGGCTTCAAATGGGAACAGATATAACTCTGAGGTGAAACTGTATACCTGATAAAATGTTCTTAAGCAATACATTAAAAATATAGGTTTGAAAAGTTCACCTTTGTGTGGGTGTTTGACAGGAACATGTTCTGAATGTATCAAACCCGTTTTACGACCGTTCAAGGTTAGCAACAGCACAGTCCACCCACTTAATATCGATCAAGTTCCCGTGTTGCAACTGTAAAGTTTTAACCCACTCAGAGTTGAGCTACGTGCTAAAACAGAAGAATTTATGAGGTGGGATCTTCTGGTCAAACACTTCCAGAGATCTTTCACCATGTCAAGATGTCCAAGTAGTTCTTGTTCTTCACCAGCAGTGAAGAACAAGATCAGTAACTGCTTGATTCACCAGCAGTTACTGAAACAATTAAGAAGTTGTAATTTTTCTTTTTCTGTTTCATCCATACAAATGGTAGAATGCAAGCTTCCCTGCTAAGTCCTCTCTTAAGCGGTGATCTCAAACCACAGTTCTCGAGGGCCAAAGTCCTGTCATTTTTAGATGTGTCCCTTGTCCTACGTGCTTGACTGAAACGGCGACTGAAAAGAGCTTGATTGCTCCACCTCCGTAGAGCAATCAAGCTCTACTGAGCTCTGCTAATGAGCTAATCTTGAACCCCGGTGTTTAGAAACACACATTTGAAAGTTGCAGGATACTGGTCCTTGAGGACTGGAGTTGGAGGCCACTGTCTTAAAGCATAACAATTTTTCTGCTCTCTTGCTTCTTTCACATTCTCTCTCCTGATGTCTTCCAATAATTAGCAAAAACAGAAGCTAAACCTTCTGCTTGGTGTAAAATGAAAACATGTTAAACATAGCAGGCCAGTTTTGTTCAGTGAGCGCAAGAGATTGTAGGCAGTCTGAACTTGTCTTGCTGTGACACATATTCTCTCACTAAGGGTGTGAAACAAACTAGATACTTTTTTCACCTTCGTGTGAAAGAAATCACACACTCACCCACAACGCTATTAGATCCAGCATGCCACTACCAGGTTGGACCCCGTTGTGCTTTAAGAACTGTCTTAATTCTTCATGGCTTGGATTCAACAATTCAAACTTTCCTGCAAGACTTTGGTTTAATATTGACATTACAGCACAATGCAATTGACAGAGATTTGTTGTTTGCATTTCTGTGATTCACCATGTCACAAAGGTGCTCTCTTAGATCTGGTGACTGTGAAGGCAAATGTAGTAAAGTTCACTCATGGTTTGTAAACCACTTTCAGATCATTTGATCTTTGTGACGTGGTGCACTGTCCTGCTGAAAGCAGCCATCAGATGGTCGGCACATTGTGGTCATAAAGATCCAGATGGTCATCAACAGTACTCTGTGGTCTGTGGTATGTAAAACATGCAGATTCTCAGCTTGTCCCAAGGAACCACAAAATAGGACAAGAAAACTTTCCAAAATTATAACATCGTCACCTCCACCCTGATTCTATTTGAATTGTGTTGTAGCTTCCTGTCATCGTCTGTGTTGCATTGTCTTACTTTAGTCCATCGAAATGTTCGATAAGCTGCAATAGGAATCCAGTCTTGACTATGAATTAGGGCAATTATTCATAGTCCCAATCATTTAGATTAAAACTACCAAGTCAGGACACGACTTGATTGTCAAAAAAATTATAGACAAATAATCCAGTCTCAGTTATTGTTTCTAAATACCTTTGTGGTAAGGTGTAAGGTTTAAAATAACACCTAACTCCATCACTGAACAGCAAGATACCACACATGGTTATGGACTAAATACAGACAGCTTCTCTCCTTCATACACAATTTTATTATACAAAAGAGTTGTGAGAACTAATGAAAGAATGATGACACTAATAACTTCTAAAAGTAAAAACAGTAGAAATCCTAAAATAGACTAAAAAAGAACCAATAAATAATAATAATACAATAATATTGTATATACACAGTATATAATATTATAACATAATAATAATCTGTATTAATGATAGGTGTTTGGATATTTTCATTTGAGTTGCTATTACGCCTTTATAGCATTTGCATGCTAACACTATTATTTTCTATAGATCGATTTGGAGAACTGGAACACATGCTATGTGCTAATGCTAATATCTCCCAATTGACAGATTAAATAAACGGAGGCCTCCTCCAAACCCAGACTTGGTGTCTTGCGGTTTGTCCGATCACCACTTAACACACACAACGCAGATGTCCACCGGTCACTCTTGTATAGTGTGGCTCTGCAACTAAAAAAGATTGTGGCTCTGTTTCAAGCTCACCAGTACGAATTGTGAATATGGAGAAAACGGGTTTAATTCATGAGGAATTTAGATTGTCAATTAGTTTGAGCTTATTAAGATTAAGAGACAAATTAGCTCTAAATTCAGACTAGTTTAGACTAATTGACAAGCTTGTTATTGGTTCCAAATACCATTTTACTAAAGGCAAAACTTTAATTTGAGACTGTAATTCTTTATTAGTCTTGACCAATAAAGCGTTACTTTGTAAGTAAAATTAAGTAATGGTTTATTTGGAGAATTTTGGAATTCTCACATCATGAGGCCTTTTTGTTACTGGATGTTTTCTCCTTTTTCATACCATTTTGTGTAAACTTGGAAAGTGCCAGTAGATTAGCGTTCTCTAAAATACTCGCACTGGGCTGTCTGCCGTCTGGCACCAGCAGGCATCCCACATTTAAAGTCAGATAAATCCCCTTTGTTCTACACGGAGACGGCAAGTTTAAATTTCAGTGAATCATCTTTACCCGTGTGTAAATGTCTAAGTGGATTCAATTGCTTCCATGCAATCGACTGAGTTTCTCATTGTGTTTCCAAGCAATTAAAATAAAGACCTAATAAGTACGTAATAAAGACTTACATTTCTTGATGGGTAATGTTTGTTGTCCAAGAATTCTTGTAGTCAGATAGGAAGAAGAACCAAAAGTCCATCTGATCTCCTTCAATTTTCAACTGAGCATTTCCAAAAATTATGCTTGCATTTCTTGGGATCCAATCAGCAAAACTCTGGGAGCCATGATGACTGTTTGCCACCCAAGAGAGCATGCTGAAAGACACAGAAAATTAATATAAAGACATGACCTTTATATCTCTTATATAACACAAGGTAATCAGGCAATGTTTTAATTTATAGGCTGTTCACCGCTGTGACCTGACAAAGACTATATGTTTGTTTCAAACGTCCGCTGGAAATTGTATTTCCTGACATTTAAAAGCCCGGTCACTAACAGCAGGATGGATTTTACGCAAACGTGGACATTCAAGTTGCAAGCAGACAATTTCACAAAACCAGTTAATGCCATCATTTTGTGCCATTTGTGCATTAAAATGCTGACATTTTGTAGAAATTATATTTTACTCTGAAGTGCATGACCTTTGCTCTGCTTGAGCAAGGGTCACTGAAATGGTTTTGTGTAGAGGAATGACTTTCAAAAGCAATTTGTACAAGCTAAGTTACTTTCAGTTCTGTTTTTAATCACAGAACATAATAAATATTAACTTTATTATTTAGTGCATGAGACAGCAACTGACCTGTCAATATTAGAATTTAGGCATGAGTGCGTTTCGTCTGGCCAGCTTCTCTCTGCCGAGCACACAAATTAGAAACTGTAAATCTTTCTGTCTTCTGTGTCTTTGCATTAGCCCTGAAACAGACTGGCTCTAGTTCAGGTTGCACTCTGCTATTTAATTCCTTCCTACTATGATAGGCTTCAAATGGGAACAGGTGTAACTCTGATGTAAAGCTGTATACCTGCAAAAATCACTTGGAAACGAGATGGGAAGAAAAAAAAAATCAAGTGAAATCAACAGAAAAGACTTATGGATACTGAGCATGCTTGATGTCACAGCTACACATAACCTGATCTGGCAAAGATCATTTAAGTACTTTATTTTTCTGCTACACTCTAGAAAATACAAAACCAATGGCAGCATGAAGACTGATTGTGTAGCTCATGGGATTCTTAAGTAAAGTGCAGGAAAGAAAGAGATCAAAACAAGATGCTTTTAAGAACCAGGAGAGAGCAGGGGCTGAACATTAAACTCCAGGGATCAGGGTGCAACCCAAACAGGTCACAGGTCATGGAGCATCTCTTTGTCTTCAGAGCAGCAAAGTTCCATAGCAGAGATCAGTGCAACTTTTCAATAAGCTACTGGAAGGTGTGCACTTAGCAACAGATGGCTTTGATGGTAAAGTGGTCAATGCACCAAGAAGAATGCATTAATGTCTCAGTGAAAACTGTTGGAGACACTTCTGAGAATATTGAGCTGAAAAAAAAAAAAACTTGAAGATTTTTATGTTGAAAAAAGCAGCCAATACAGTAAACTTACAAAGTTTACACAAGAAATACACGAGGCGACTTTTAGCTTTAACATCTGCAAGAAGTTATACACCGTATTGATACTGGGGCCATAAGTACTCCGGTTTGATAGCTTTTTAAATTCAAGAAAATATATATTTTCTCTTCTGTTATGTTTTACTTTGTTATTGTTACTTTATCCTCAGCATGATCTCTCTGGTGCGCCAGGAAGCTTCGGTTCATTTTGGGGGCGATTTACAGCTTACTATGAGGCAACCGGGATGAAAATGAGCACCCAGAGTCTAAAACCTCAGGCCAGAACAGTGTTAACCCCCAACCACATGAATTAGTTTCTAACTTTATAAATTAAACAGCAGCTAAAAAAATATCCATTTATATATCTTTCTGTCTGTCTGCCTAAAGCACCAACACACTTCTCCTTCATTAAGATTTGAAGCACATTGAACCTGCATTTTATGTGAACTAAGATGTGAAAATAATACCTTATGGTGCTGCTCATGAATTTAGAATAAAATTGAGCGGGAGGCTGACAGGCAAGTAGAATGGCAATCAGTTTTATTTTTTAGAAGAAATTAGCTCAGTTGTCAGTAAAGCAGATTTACATTTCTGTATATTTAGTGATTCTGCAAACTTAAAAAAATGAGTTAATATATACACGTAATTGCTGGCATACGTATTTTATTTATAGGTTATGTGATCCCTTTTTGTGCAGGTTTTCTTGTATATACCTAATTTTGTGCATTATTATTGTACCATATAATTCCAAATATCACCATTCCAAATTTCCATCAAACATTTCATGTATGATGGCTGCAGTTTTTTTTTGAAGTGAATCTATATTTTCCTGCTCTGTTGTTGTCAGTTTTTGTCGTGATTGTGATACCAGTACGTCTGATGTTGTAGATGGTGATGTTTATATTTATCAGTTAAATTCTAACACAAGCATAAATTTTTTGGAAAATGGGTCATCTTAAAACACTCATAAGTGTATCTAACCTGTGCGATTTGTGCAGTTTTATAGACTTACGCTAGATTTCCCTGTCACTACAATTACACAAGTAAAATTGGTTGTTCACCATAAAGTTGGATTTTTTTTTTCCTGTACAAAAAGAAGTCATTACTTTAAACATCAGGAAATGACATCAGACATTTCAGGAACCTTTACAGTGAAATCAGTCATTCCCATTCACACACGCGTTCACAGTGATGATGAGCTACTGGGTTGTAGCCACAGCTGCCCTGACAGTGATACTGCCATATCGAGCCCCATGCCTTTCTGACCAACAACAGCAGACAAGGGGAGGGACGGTGCCTCGAACAGTCGACCCACCAACTGCAGGGCAAACGCCTACTGATGTCACCCCTGTTTTTTTCATAGGTACATCAAGATATGGGACTTTTTGTAAATGATGCATTGCTTTCTGTGCATCTCTTTCTATGGTGCATGCAGTTTGGTACTTACACCTTAAGGCTGTAGCAATAAAATTAATTGGATTTTTCACAAAGTGTGGCTCATTTCGTCACATCTACTTGAAAAGCTTTTTACACTTCCGCAAATGGGGGGGAGGAGGAGAAGTGTTTTATGTAACCGTTTAAAAAGAGAGTTTCTGAATAAATAGCGGAGGAAACTTAGCTTGTATAGAATGTAGCACTCGACAAAAGATCCATTAGAGACTTTCTCCTATTGCCTCCCCATATGTGCAGTCTTAGATACTTCTTCCATACTCTCATTCCCTTCAAAGCAGCAGCTTTATGACCCTACCGTTTCTCATCACAGTGATACTGAAAGGTGATGCCAGGAAGCTGTTCATGTCACTGACCCTCTCGGATTAAATAGAAAGCTTGACACAGAAAAATTGCTCAGTCCCTCTAAGTTTATTTAAGTTTTTTTTTTTTTTTATCATTTTGGAAGGTCTTTCATTCAACTGCAGGCAATAGCAAAAGTTTAGCAATGTTAGAAGTTACAATGTTATGACCATTATTGAAAGTCTGCTTGTTTGTTAAAGGGTAAGACTTTATGTAAAGGAAGACAAATTAAATACTGTCTAGATACCCATTATTAGCTGAAACCCCAATTTGTGTTTTAAAACACTTTTGATATTTTTGAATATTCTAAATCAGTGGTGCCCAAAGTTGGTCCTCAAGGGCTGGCATCCTGCATGTTTTAGTTCTCTCCCTGGTTTAACGCACCTGGATCAAGGATGGCTCATTAGAAGGCCTAAGAAGAACAATGACATGCTGAAAAGGTTTTTGCTACCACCAGGGAGAGAACTAGAACATGCAGGATGCCGGCCCTCCAGGACCAACTTTGGACAACCCTGCTCTAAATGAACTGACTTTGCAAATAATGATGTAATAATTACAAATTCTTGCAGATTTAATTTCTATTCAGTGGGGAGTGTAAAGAGGTAGCACGTGCAAAAAAAACCCCAAAAAACAAAAAAAAACATCAAAGAAGTAATGAAGCATTCACTTAAAAATAATGAAAAGAAATGATAAAAAGTTATGGGGCCCCAGCAAAAAAGTTAAGTGTAAATGTTTGGTGGTCACTATTTGAAACCAATTTAGACTTTAGAGATGGACAATGTATCTCTTGGACTATAAAAATTAAGTCATTTAATCGCTCAATGTAAACACAGTAAAATTGAAACATCACACTGAGAGTATCAGTGAAAGAGGTGCTATGTAGAGATAGAAAGGCACAGAAAAAAAGTAGTGTACTTACCCATGGTAGGACCTCAGAAGCACAGAATGGATGAAAGAGTGAAACGGTGATATTAGCTTTGAGCTTAGCGCCGGACCCGTTTGTGTTTTTGCTGCCGGGAATTCTGACACAAACTCTTGCACGGATGCTGGCTCTCGTGAGCCCGTTGGTTCGTAGAGGGACTGTCATCTCGAATGCAAGCCGTGTGTTTTGGGCCTAAAAGCACATGGCTCCGCTGGAGCACTTTCTGCAAACCAGAACATTTTAATTGAAGCCTATAGGACCTGAGTGGGGGGGGGAAGCCAAGATCTGACAAGGTTGGTTGTTTGTAGAAAAAAAGCAAAAGATGAACTATAGCGAATGAACAACCTGTTCACTACTTTTTGCTTTCAAGGAGGACAGCACACCTGGTTGTTTGTGCAGAGAACCCCGCTGTTGATAGACACACCATGTGACATGCTGACATTTTTTATAAATTATAAATGACGAGCACACCTGAATCAGTTGACGGCTCGTTAGCAGGCTTCTGCAGAACATTGACATGTTTGAGGAGGGATTTACCACCGGGGTGTTGAACCAGGGAGAGAACTGAAACATGCAGGATACTGTCCTCTCAGGACTTTGGACGCTCCTGCACTAAAACTTAAAATTCCTTTTCCCTGATCTAAATTTTAATAAAACAGATGTAGATAAAACACATATGCTTCTTGACCAGCGAATGAGCTTCACGTACAAATAAGCAAAGTCAGTTGTATGCATACTTTTAATTACTTGATAATTATTATTTAACTTTAGACCTGATTATACGCAGTAGATTGAGCAATTGTTCTGAGACCATCTGCTTTTTAATCTTTATATTATTTGCTTGTTCTTTTTCACAGGTGTGAACAGGGAGATGTTGTGACACACACAGCATGGCTGAACCGCTCCAGTATACTTTATGCCGGAGAAGACAAATGGTCAGTTGATCCCAGAGTGAGTCTGGTGACCCTTAACCAGGAGGAGTTTACCATTAAGATTGAAAATGTGGACATGACGGATGAAGGACAGTATGTGTGCGCAGTCCAGACAAGCAGTCGGCCGAGAACAACCTCAGTACATGTTCTTGTCCAAGGTAAATGAACATCTCAGAGCAATCTGGCTACTGTTGTGTGTGTGAATTAGCGAGAAGGTAGTAGATAAAAAACATAAAATATTTAGTGCCAAGAAGGTTCCAATACCTTGTGGTTATTTGATTGTGTTTGTTTAGGTTTATCTCTGAATTTGAAAGAAAACTGGAGCAGTTTCACTTGATCTACATATTTTCTAATGTGTAGGAAAGAATTAGGATTTATTCCAAAATATGCTTTAACTGTGTTTTTGTCCTCGTGATACTGGCGCACATCTGCCTTTTGTTTATTAAGCCGTGGAAGGCACAAACTCTTCAGAAAATAATGCTCCCACCTCGCATTCCTGGACCCATTAAGAATGTTGCCAAGGATTTTTTTAACATCCCAAAAATTTAATTAAGGGTGCGAAGTGCAGTGGAGAGAAATACCTTGAAAGATTTATTTAAAAAAAAAAAAAAAACAATAAATAAAGTCAAATAAATAATAGTAATAATATGCGGCCCAGACTGGCACAATTTCCTTGTGCTCTGTGTTGGAAAAAAAAAAGCAAGAAAAATTAATTCAGAAAAAACAAACATCAATTATGTGTCCTTTCTTTGTTTTTCATTAGTTGGTAGACCTTGCCCTAAATCTATTCTACAGTGTTCATTGTGAAATTACAGGAAGAGGGATTTTAACACCCAGTGTTGTCAACTTGGAACCAGAGAAACACATAAAACTAAAAGATCAGGAGGAATTAAAAAGACTTTTTTTATTACTAGTCATTTCTATACACATTGTTAGCAACCAAGTACTAATAATTGCACAAATCATAAATATACATATTGAAGTGGATCTGACAAACCTGAACCATTAAATGGTGTATTTATCTTGTGACTAAATCCCTACCTAATTTGTAAAATACTCCACCTTTAGTCCCAGGCATGTATATTTGTTCAAATAACACCACAGACAAAGAAGACAGATGGAAACTGATTTCTCAACAGCAATATTTGCCTCCCTTTTAACAAACCACGTTTTTCATGTTTATTCAGTACCTTTTATATATGTGTGGCTATAGAAATGATGAACTGGAAAGAACCCGCTGATCTTCTGCATTACTTTTCATGTCTTTGGGTACTTGTAATTTGTGTTAGGACAGCATGCATCGTCATGCACACTCAGTTTGAAGTTGACAGGAAGAACTCGTATAAATTACTCTCTTCCCTGAAGCCCCCAGTTGGTTGTGACAGATGGGCGCTTGTTCTAATCCAGGTTCTGCTGGAAGTCTCTACCTGTTTAGGGGGAGTTTTTCCTCTCCACAATCACCACCTGCATGCTTGGCATGAGAGATTGTCTATAAATGAGTTACTCTTCTATGACAGTTGTTTTTTTAAAAAACATACATAGAAGTTAGTGGAAGCAGGAATGCTTCATTTGCTGATCATAGCTGCTACTTTCTTTAAGTCTGACTGACATAACTCATGTGTCCAGCAGAAGGAAATAAGACACAGTTATTAGCTCAATGCTCACAAAGTCATGGCACTTTAACATGAGAAATCGGACTTTTCCAGTCAAAAGTCATGACTCGGTGCCACGGCTGTATTTGTTTGCTCCACTTCATCAAGCTTGCTGCTGATGGACCTAGTGTTTGTGCGTAGTAGGACGGGCAGCGGCGGCTTATGAGGCCGTCTGCTCAGCCTGCGTTGTGGACTTCCCCAGCTGCCGTCTGTCTGCTCCGTTCACCGCGGCTTCTGTCTGAGCCCGACCATGATCCATGGTCTTGATAAGTGCTCTGGATGGAATGAGACCGATGGAAGTCGCTCGCTGTATCAGTATGATATTGCTGTCCAGTTTTCAACAAAACCGCCTGACAGTTATGTGTTAATTGTCTGGTTGAAAAGTTGAAAGCTGAAAGCTGGTGTCACCATGGAAACAGTTATTGGTTAGTTATATAAAGAAATTGATTCAATAGTTAAATAACTAATTAAACAAAATTTAAGCAGTCAAATTTGCTACTCCAGTCCTCCTGCCCTTACTAATGGCTTTGTTGCAAGTGGTTAGCTTGACTGTTCTGTAAATTATGCTACAATCTGGAAAAACTAATTTGTCAGTTATTGCAAGAGCGCAATTTTTTATTTTTTATTTTTTTTTACATTGTTCCTAAGAACTTTTCATTGGTGTATGATAAATTCCATTTTTGTCTTTTCTCGCACAAGTTTTCACCCTCAACTTGACATCATAGTTGGAGTTCAGTCCTCGCTCATTGTTGCTTTGGAAACGGCGAAAAGCAGGACAACAGCAAGCCCACCCTGTAGCTGAGAAAGTCTGTGAAGAGCAGTCATGATGAAAGATGTAGGGTCTCTGTGTGTGTTCTTGCAGGTGGTACTGCTGTCTGCCGGAGCAACAATAGATTTGCCCATTTCTTTGACTATTTCATCCCCTGGGATGTATGAGAGCCAGTTATCTGTTCAAATTGTGCAGAAGGTTTTATAAAACAAGAAAGTTGTATTTTTAGTAGATGGTTTCAGAATTGGCTTTTCAGATTGTTTTTCCTCATGATATGACCAAAGGTCTAATATTAAATGTCAAATTTGAAACTTAGAGGTAATTATAGGGAATAGCAGTAAATTCTTGGAATTTGTTTACTGTTTCCAGCTTGTTATACAAAATGAATGTAGGAAAGTCATAAAAATGCATAACTGTGCTGCATTATTTAAGAAATAGGAAGCAACAGTTTGCTTTCATATAGTTTTATCCCTTACATTTACACACTATGCATTTTTGCTACACAAGTCTTTACAGAATATAGGCATATTAGGAAAACATGTGGATATTTTTGATACAAAAGAAAATAAAATATCTTAACATTTACACTAAGCTAGGGTACGATCAGAAATATTAGATAATGTGCCCTAACTCTACGCCTGTGTGTTCAAGAGTCTTGCTATCTTGAACAATACACACTTAGTGTTTCTTTTTTTTTTTTTTTGTCTGGTAACCTTGAAGACAATGTTGAGATTTAGTTTTTATGCTTGATGGTTAGGCAGCAATGTCCCAAAACAAAAATCTTTTTTAACAAAAGCTTGTCTGCCGCAAATATTTTTTTTCTTTTTATTATAAAGTTTTCCCTGTTGTCTCAATGTGGCTAAACTCTCCTTAAATATTTACATGTAACCACATTTTATCTTCCATAAAGCAAAACAATTGTACAATTTTCTATAAAAATGCACCCTTAGACAGTACTTTTTAAAATTGTAGCCATCCCTGAAGCACGTCGAGGTCAGCATTTCTTATGTTGATCGTCATGATTCATGTTGTGTAAAACGGTCAGTAGACAAAATCTAATTTTAATACGTTAATTTGCAGCTTCCTTTCTCTGCCTGCCTCTGCAGGCTCTTCCTTCCATGAGACGTCCATGCATTAACCGCGGCTGATATGGGCAAGATATAAATCTTTGTTGATATTGTTACATTTAAAATAAAGAAAAACTGCATGTTTTATGTTGCTTTTTGGAATTCTAATCAGTACACTGAACTTAGTTCCTGCCGTGATATTCCCGTTTAAATGATGCTATATGTTAATATTCTTGTAATCCTGCTTCCAGTTTCTGTTGAGATTAAACATATGCTTCAGGTGCTCCATTCCTGGCGTCTGTCTTGAATCATCAATAAATCAAATAATTTTTTTTATGGCACATTTCAGCAATAAGGCATTTACTTACATAATGAAAACACAAATACGAAGCTATGGAGCACATGGTCATCAGTTGGATAATTACATGTTGTCACGTGCCATTGTTTCATATCAGATTGTTGATTAATGCTTCATTTATTCGGTTTCAAAAGCAACTCTAATCAGGTGGGCTTTTAGTCGAGATTTAAAGGAAGTCAGCGTTTCAGATTCTTTGCAGTTTTCTGGAAGTTTGTTCCAGATTTGAGGTAAATAGAAGCTGAATGCTGCGTCTCCATGTTTGGTTCTGGTTCTGGGGATGCAGAGCAGAACCAGAAGACCTGTGAGGTCTGGAAGGTTGATACAACACCAGATCTTTAATCTGTTGTAGTGCTAAGCCGTTCAGTGATTAATAAACTAACAGCAGTATTTTAGAGATTTTTCTCCGAGCTACAGGGAGCCAGTGTAGGGACTTTAAAATTGGTGTGATGTGGTCTATCTTTCTGGTTTTAGTGAGAACGCGAGCAGCAGCGTTCTGGATCAACTGCGTTGATTTTTTTTATAAAGACCCTGTTGCTGTAATAAATGCGGCTAAAGATTAACGCATGGATGAGTTTCTCTAGATGTCGCTAAGACATTAATCCTCTAATCCTGGAGATGTTCTTCCTGTGATAGAAGGCCGACTTTTTAACTGTCCTTATGTGCCTCTGAAGGTTCAGGTCAGAGTCCATCACTACTCCCAGATTTCAGGCCTGATCACTAGGTTTTAGTTGTAATAACTGAAGCTGTGTGCTAACTCTAGACTGTTCCTCTTTAGGTCCAAAAATAATAACTTCAGTTTTGTTTCATAAATGCAACAACAATTATTTTTTGGCAACAAATTCACCTTAGTAGTGTTGGTGGTAGGAAGTACCAGTTATTAATATAGTCACATTTTCCTCTGGCTACCTATCAGCATCTACTGTTTAAGACTGTGTTTTAAAACACTGTCTTAAAACAGTGTTTTAAGACAACACTATATTGTCTTAAAACGCCTCTCTAATTGTATGTTCAGTCAGAGATGTTTTGTGTCAACTGAATGTACTGGAAAAAAACTGACTGAAATTAAACCAGTTTTCTCAATGTTGCACCTTGCCCGGCAAGATGCATCTGTTTATATATACATATATATATATACAGTATATATATGAGTAGCTATCCTGGTTTCTAGTCTGGTATCTTCATCATCTTCATAATTGCGTGGCTTTCAGGAAGTCAATATAATTTGGGACATTTATTTTAATCAATTGTCTTTTTGTGTATTTGAGTGTAAAAACCCTTTTATTTCATGCACTCAACGTGAAGTGAGACTTCATTCAACAAAATCTCCTTCATGCAGATGATCAGATTTCAGAGATGCACATTTGTTGTGAAACTGTTCATAGGCAATGAGCACAAATACGAATGACTGTGCAACAGCAGATATTCTTGGTAAACCTACGTCTCACTAAGGCCATTCACTTTGAAGCTTTGAACAAACTGTTGAGCTCAGCATGAGTTTAACTTTCATCTCAAACTGGCTGTAATTTAATGAATTTGATAACCCTCATAAAAATACACATTTGCGCTGCTGTTCTGTTCGGTCCAGGTTTTCTGTACACGCCAACAAAACCAGGGGATGGTCCAAATTGGATAAAAATTGGAACAGTGATGTGCAGTGATTGTGATTGAACATTGTCAGATGTCAGAACAACCGACAATGAAAATCATGTGCTAATGTTATATAAGACACCAAAGGCACTTTGTCAACACAGTGGACATTAATCACAGTTGATTCCGTTTGACACAGATAAGTGTGTAGCTAAGGCCAAGTTGCTGTATTATGCAATTACCTAGCAGATGGAGTGTGTAGATGTCACAGTGGTCCAATGCCTGCACCAGTGGGTACTGACACACAGTCTCTTTCCACACTGTGTAGACCCCACATGCTGACTGTAGTTCTTACATCACCCTTTATTTACAATCTCACTCCCAGGAAAACCCATTGGCCGAGTTTTTGGCACGACTAAATGTGTGTGTTCTCTTTCATCCATTAAAGTAGACTCAGAGTTTATCTGTTAAGACGTGTTTCTCTCCTTGATGAAGCCGCTAAAGGAACTACTACTGCCATTAACGCCTTACTTCTCTGTAACATAGAAAGTACTCCTGGATCTGTTTCTTTTTTATGTGTATGTTCTCTGTTCTCAAATTCTTAGCCGGTAATAGCAGATTACCGTTGACTCTAAGCCTGGTTCTGCTGGAAGTTTCCTTTCCGCTGTCACTACATGCTTGTTCAGGGTAAGGGATTGCAGTAAAGTCAGCGGCAATCTGCTGTGTTTCCTTAGATGGAAAACGTTCTTTAGCCAATTTGAATAATAACTTGACTGCATTTTTGGATAACTAAGATCAAGTGGAATACATGTTTTTATCCTCCAGCTAGAATGAATAAAAAATACACAGAACGTGCAATTCAAAAGCATTCAAGCTTATTAGCTGACATTTTCCTCTGGCTACCTATCAGCATCTAAATATTGAAAAATACTGTAAAATGTAAAGAATACATAATTCAACTACGAATAATGGAAGAACTGAGCATCTTTTGCTCCTGATTAGACCCGCAAACTCTGGAGAATAAGTCAGACAAAAAAAGGTTTTAAGGACAAGCAAACATTTTCTTGGGAGTGTTCCTAAATCAAGTGAAATATTTTTTCTTCCAAATGAAATAAAAAAAAAAAACATTGTTGCAAATTTTTGAGCAGAGGTCAAGAGAAACCTTAAGAGCTGAGTTTAAGAACACTTGCTTTGTAGGTAAAAAAAATTAAAAATCTGATTTTCTCAAGTTCATGGCAGTGGTAGCTCTGTACGCATGGAGGATTGTAGCAGTAGCTCCTTCAGTGTCTATGTCCAGAAATGAGGCGTCAAAGACACAATTATTCTAACAATAATATAGAAATGGGTGTACAAAAAATTGGTTATTGGATATTTTATATATTTAACCAAACTTAAATAACACTTCAACCAACCAAAATGCTAAACTATTTTTTTATTCTGCAAGGTGATGAGTTATTACAAAGTGATTCATTAATTTAGCTTTTCATAGAAGACTCTTTACACCTTTTAGAGACTTTTCATTTGTAAACAAATCCAGATTTATATATAAAAAAAAAATCTAGTGTTATTTTTAGATACATGAAACCATTTACTAACAGATGCAACCTCTTTCTCTTTTTGTCTTAGTGCCTCCAAAAATCATCAACTTTTCAAGGGATATTGTGGTAAATGAGGGATCGAACGTTACCCTGATGTGTCAAGCCAGCGGTAAACCAGAGCCGTCCATCAGCTGGAAATTTATCTCCAATTCAGGTAAGCCGTTGGTTTGCTAAGGAGTGACATTACAGAGGAGCTGTTCAGCCTGCTTCGTGTTTCAGTGCTGCATATTGCTCCTGTCCCTCACTCTCCCCCACATCCCAGGTGTTTCCACATCTATCAGTGACTTTGTCTCACCCCTGGTGGATTTTGCGCTTCACTAACTTCCCATCATTACCTGTTCCAGGTCATCATTATGCTACAATCATTCACTGGGAAATAAATTGGCCCCGTTGTAATTGGACTAATTAATTAGTATAACTGAATGGACGTAAATATTTTATGAGCGGTTTGACTGATGGAACAAAGGAAAGAGGATTGAATCGGAGCGGGACGTCGCTTTTAGCAGCGCACCGTGGCCAAATCTTTTTCTTTCTCATTGTCATTCCGCTCTCTATGTTTTTAGTGGGTTTGCTTCTCTATCACTTTAGGAAGATTGGATTAAACTGAGACTTGGTTGCCAGTTCTGTAAGCTTGTGAAGCCTTGTGTGGCCTAATTAGGAAAAACACATGCATTTATGTGCTTTTAGAAAACCCAAACTCTGTGGTGTCATTTGTGCTGTGCTTTATTTAATCCGCAATTTGTGTGTTGAGCTGCTAACATGGTGTAAATGTGACTAAGCAGTGAGAGGAGACGGTAATTGTTTCTTTGGAGAATCAGAAACAGTGTGCCAGCTGTTTCCCCTGGAAATCAGAGCCAATTGTTTTCACACATAGATTTGGGTGTAATATAACGGTTGAGTGGATTGCTTTGCGAGACTTATTTTATTATTTCTCTCTTTCCAAAATGACTAAAGCACTACATTTATAAACCTAATGGACTGGGAGACCGTTGTGGTGTATGGTGGGCAGACGAGGCACTTTAGTTTCATAGCAGAGAGCAACAGTTCTCATATAGATTCCTATTTGCGGCTGTGTTTATGTAACAAATACAAGTTGAAAGAGTGCGTAACAACAAAGAAATCAGTAACGTAGCAATAGGCGAACGCATAGTTTCTGTTTTGTCTTCAAACTGAACTGGTCGGTGTGTCGAAAAGCTAATGATTTCTCCTTTTTCCTTGGGATTTTCCCGCCAGCACTCTTGAGCTCATAATTCCCAAACGCTGCCACATTTCGAAGGAAACCTCAGACCTATAGACTGATGTTTACAGGCTTTAACAGGCAATTTGCATTTAAAACCGCTGCGCAGATTGCTACTGCCTAAAGGCCTGAATATCCCTCCGTGCATCTATGAATACCACCGAGTAGGAAAGCACAGAGCATTTGTCTCTGTCTGTATTGTACAGTCACCTCTACAGTACCGGTACGGGTGATAAAATTTATGTCACGCAGGCTTTGCAGTTGAGTGGACAAGAGAGTGGAATGAGAGGTGTGAATTAGGTTAAAGTGGAAAGAAAGAGGACTCCGATGCAGGACAAGGACAAATGCATTATTGCTTTTTATAATAGAATTGCATCAATAATTTATTGATGATTGGGATAGCTTGCTCCGTTTTTTTTTTTTTTTCTGCAATTACATACAGTGACTTTAATGTGGTGGTCTCATGATATGCTTTGCACAAGTTGAATCTGATTCTTTCATTTCAATAACTTGTTTTATTGACACACTGTGTCTGCCTAGCTACTTTTGCCTTAAATATGCTGTAATCAAATTTATGTCTTGTTTTTAAAGAAGAGTACATAAGATGATTTTAGAAACTCTGTACATGTAGGCTGTGAGTCAAAGCGTGTAACCCTATGAAGTTATTGATTAAAAACCAAGAGATACAGATATAAATGCCTCTTTCATCATATTTGCCCAGAGAATTCATATTAAGTGACTGCTCTAACGCTGAAACAAGCTTAAAATTTCATTAATTAATTCAGCTACTGTTACGGGTGGGTAATATAGATTTAAAGTTTTGTCACAACATTTTGCAGTACTTCAGTGACAATGATAAAAGTGACAGTTAGGACTATGAATTACTTCTTTTCACATAAGGAAACATAATTTGTATCACTAGATTGAACACAGTCACTCTGTTTAGTCATATGTTCAAATTTATTGACATGTACTGAATGATACTCTGAACAGTGAAGAAAATACTAAAACCGACAATCCCAAAAATATGGTCAGTTTACATTTTATTTGAAACATTATTAATTGGTATTATTTTGATAACAATAAATCAAAATTCCTATCATGATAAGAAAGGTACCACAATAAATGATAAATAATACAATAAATGCCCACTCTTAGCTCCTATTAGCTACCGTTAGCTACTATTAACTGGACACTTATGGATACCAATAGAGCTTTGAGATTTAGCTCCTAAATTTTCCTAAACTAAATAGTCAGATGGTCAGATTTAGTTCAGATGATTATGACGAAGAAAAGTCGTGTACCTGGCCATGATGCAGCAGGACAGTATGATTTCCACTGCATTAAGCCCATTATGCAAAAAATATTCAGAACAGGAATGCATTAAGAGAAACAAACATGACAGGTTGTGATGTTAAACAAAACGGTTCTTATTACCACGTTTAGATCAACAAGTATTTTTATTTTTTTATTTTTGTCAATTCCTATTTTGATGTTTATTGTGTTTTTGTAAGACTCCAACCTGGTTTCAGGATTCTGACCACTATACATTCTTTGTCACCATTTTTTATTTATTTATTTTTTTACCAAAAGTTTTCATTTTTTATTCTCTACACAGCAGATTCTTGCCCTTGGAATTACATACCTGCATTGTGTGTGAAGTTTATTTCTGTTTTTTGCTCAACTATTACCTATCACATCAGCTCCTTCGTCAGCAGTCACACTGGAGGATTGACAGAGAAACCTAATAAGAAAAATAGAGAATAGCATAGCAGGATGTTCGAATTCTCGGAGGAGCCCAAATGTTTGTTTCATTATCTGTCAACTTCTGTGTAACACGTCCAGCCCAGGGCCAGTCGGGGTGGACCTACTCAGTGCGAGCACTCCTGTGTGTTTTAAGAGTAAATAAAAAAATAATGAGACACGTGGTGTGTGTGTGTGTGTGTTTGTCGGGGTGTTTGCGGGCGTGTGCTCCAGTATCCAAAGGATTTCAGACTAGCAATGGGGCACTCAGAGGACTGGGGCAGCTGGTCATCACATTTGATATTTAGTTGGCTTTAAGGCCTTGTGATGGATCAGAAGTGATTCCTGTTTTCCCTGCAGAGCACACAAGCTGCATAGTCTTCAGCGGAGGTGTCCAGCTATCGCGCGCTCCAACAGGGCAGCCAGAACAAACATGCAGAGATTAGACACTCAGAGAGCTTAATTTAAAAAGGTGGCATGTGGAGGTTATAGAAAGAGTTTTGGCTATGTACTTCAACAAGCCACAAAGGCCAAACATTTCCATGTCGTACATATATAAAAATAATTTTTTTATCTTCTTGCAGTTTAGCAAGAAGAGAGACTATGTCGATACAACATAGTTGAAACCAGATATTTACATACGCAACATGAAAATATGCAATATTGGTCTCTGTATGAAATTAAATCAGACTTCATATTTACTGTTCCAGATCAGTTACCAAAATCCTATAATAATACAAATTATTTAGAGAATTTCTTTTACTTTTTTGTTTTGTTTTGACTCAGGTGGCTTTTATTTGAGAGTAGTTAGACAGGAAAGTGGGTAATGAGAGAGGGGGAAGACATGCAGCAAAGGTTATCAGGTCGGGACTTGAACCTGTGATGTCAACGTCAAGGATTAAGGAATCCATACGTGGGTTGTACTTTTCCCCTGCACCATCATACCACTCACACTTCTTTAAGTTTACTCAAACTCAGAATTTTTTATGCATTCTATAATAATTGGTAAAATTGTGTTTTAACACTGTGTGGTTTTCTGAAATTTTGGCCTGTTTGTCCTGACAATACTGCTGAATCAAGTTTGCCTTGCTCACATACACACACACACACACACCTGCCAAGCTGTGCACAGATTTTTTCCCTACGGAGCTGAGATTTTTGATTTGAGATGGCCACTCTGAAGTATTGCCAAGCCAGATTGTTACCAGTGGGGTTGTGCTTGGGGTTTTTTGCTCATTTGGGAGGCCTATTTATGTCAGAATAGTAACTTTCTGCTGAAACCTTGTTCAACAGTCCAGTCTGTTTTCTGCTCAGCCCAGAAAAGACACCTGACATTGTCTCTGGTTCACAAGTGGCTTGACGCAGATAATGTGACATTTGTGTTGTCTGGGTTGAACTTCACTTGACTGTCCTCAAGGCTGTGGTTCTCTCTGTTGCTGCTGCATCTTTTTCTTACAAACTTCTTCCTTATACTCAATTTTCTGTTAATGTGCTTGGATACAGAACTCCATAAACAACCAGCTGGTTCAGCAGTGACCTTTTCTGTCTTTCTCTCCTTGTGAAGGCTGTCCATGAGTGTCTTCTGGACATCTGTCCAATCAGCAGTCTTCCCCATGATGGCGTCCTATGTCGACCCATAGTGAGACACGGTTTAAGGGCTCAGAAACCTTTGCAGGTGTTTTCTGTTAGTTTACTGATATGGTGTGATACCATGAATTTTGAGTTTTGGCTCTTTGCTACATGTTCTAATTTTCTGAAACACTGAATGTTGGGTTTTCATAACACAAAATCCTCAAAATACAAGAAACAAGGCTTAGAATATTTCTCTCTATACATAATGATTCTATAATATGTACGAGTTTCACCTTTTTTAGATGACTGGCAAGAAATATTGCGCATATGTGCCCTATTCTGCATTTTTGAGACGTACTAGTAGTGTTTGCAAAGTATATAGAACCTGTCTCTATTTTCCTGGAAACCAGGTATTTGACAAACACAGACCGGCTTCAATACTATCCCCAAAACAGCTCGCAGTGAGCGATGCTCTGCAATTATGAGTGAGTCAAATGTTGATCAGTTGAAATAGGGAATTGATCTGCCGAGAGAATAGCCTCATCAAGTTTTATGTCATTTTAAGCATGATCGCTTTGTTCCAGAATGACTTCGCCATAGGAAATATGAATTGTGTAACAGCTCAACTGCTTGCCCGTAGTGAAGCAATTAGACTTAATACGGGCCATCTCAGTAGGACATCATGATGTCTATTTAGTTGACAACTCTCTTTTAAAACATTATTAAATGCCCAAAGGGAGTCTCAGAAGTAGGTCTACATTACCTCAAGGGTTTTTTTAAAAGACTGGTTTCTCTCAGGCTTAAGTTAAGAAAAATAATGACGGTATATTTACTGTAAAAAAAAAAAAAAAGAACATAGAAAGAAAAAAATAGTCACTGAAAAATAACATGTCCCTTCAGCTGGTTTGTTCAAGCAGAGCTTATGCATACCTGTAACAGAAATCTGATCCAAATGCCTTTAGTTTTGATACTCCAAATATTATAAATAAAACATTTAAACATGGAGAGCCACAAATATTTTCCTCTAGTATTAATAAATTGCTGCAGGAGAATAATGAACATAAACCATGTTATAAATGGCACATTTGTTTCCCTAATACATTTCTCTTTGGATTAGATGCTACAAAACATATTGCCAAACAATAAGAGCTGTAATCATTTCTTCATCTATCTATACATGAAAAAGAATTTTGGACTTCCATCCTGAAAGCAGCAAGAAACGCTCTGACAAACAGAGCTGAAATCAATGGATGCTCTTATTTGCAAAGCGTTAGTAGCAGAAGATGATAAAATGGAATTTATTGACATTCTCCTGGAGGCTTTTGAGAAACTCAAATACTGCTTTAATCTTCTTACGGGCTTCTGGGAATGTGTGTCTGCTTCTTCTTCTGAGGGACAGTAAAATACCATCAGATATATACTACGGTTTAGATTCAAAATTGTCAGGCTTTCTTTCCCCATTTTGAGAAAAACGAAACCTCCGTGGGTGTTGATTCATGCCAGTTGGATGTGATAACTATGGAGGCTCTGAAGGGCAAGACATTTTCTAGCAATGACAAAAAATGATAATTAAACTGACCTTATAACTTATTGGAAGATTTTGAAATAGTTTTGTTTTAGTCGAATCTATCTGAGATGCTTTTTTTTAAAATTCAAAAACGTTTAACTTTTTTTTCTTGGTGGCCCTGAAAATGAAGTAAAAAAAATAAAAATAAATGTTTTGATTAATTAACTCTGATCAATTTTACCTTCTGTCTGTTTTTCTAAAATGCTTTTTTAAATTAAATGTTCAGCCCTGAAAAGCAATTAAGAAATGAAACAAATAAATGGTGCATTTTTGTGTGCTATTTAGAGAGCACCACATGAAGTGAAACACTTCACAGACATCTGAAATGGGATCAATTAAAAGTATTAAAAGTAAATAACAGAATGAAACACTTGGTAGATAATGTAAAATAAATATTACATATGCCAGAAAGGTCTGCTTGCTAAAAATCTGAGTTTAAGGTTAACGAATCTTACAGATTATCCATGCGTTACTTGGCCCCTATGCTTAGTGGTGTGATATTATTCCTTGTACTTCTAAACAAACAGTTTAGTCAACTTTATATAAAGTATGAAGGAAAGTGTAGAATAGAAAGGTTCAGTTATCATCTCTTGTTTTGAAGCGTTGAACAAAAAAAAAAAAAAAACTGCTTCTGTCACAAATAACAGAATACTGTGAAGTATGCCATAATGTGGACATATTGAAAACTTCTGAAGAAATTTAAACGGGGCCTGCCAAAGTGTGCCTGTCGGCTGGAACCCACCGTTCTGACGCTAAAAATTAGCATCAATGCTAAAGTAAGCTACAATGTACTCAATAGCATGTGGAGAGTCACAAGCAGGTTGAGTAACAAGGACTTCATTCAGTATGTATAAGCTAAAACTAGCCAAAATGCTAATGTTAGCCTAAATGCAGGTTAGCAGGCTAGCATATTGTCTTACATTGACTTCCTCTATTCAGTGTGCTAAACATGGCTAATAAATAAACAAAATAGCTAAAAAGCTTATTTTAGGGAAAAGGCTACTGCTAATGTGGACAGTAGCTACTGTGGGGAGCAGTGCACTGATGTTTGTGCTAATGTTAATGCAGTGCTTTCTGATTTTCACTTTTGCAAAAATAAAAATCAAATGTTTACTTTGTGGCACATGGTTACCAGAGAACGCGCTCATCTCTTAGCAACATATTTAACAACAAATATTGTTATTGTTAAAAAATCATAAGATTTCTTCAGCTATTTTGAAATACTACTTATCTTACACGTCTTAACAAGAATTGTGCATTTGGTGAATTTTTCTGAAAATTGAAAAGGGTTTTCTTTCTTGGTGGTAAATATATTATAAAACAGACATTCAACGCAAAAGTAAAAATCTGATTTATACTTCGTGGCAGTTCGAAACCAGAAAAAAAAATCTCATCTCTTAACACCAAATTAATAACAAGTAATATTATTGTTTATAAATATGAACTCTTTGGAAACACTGTTTATCTGCTTAAACACAAGAAATTTACAGTTGGTAAATTTTGCAAAAGTAAAAATCAGACGTTTCCTTCGTGGAACTTTGGGACAAGAAAACGCACTCTTCTCTTAGCAACAGATTAACAACATATTGTTATTGTTCAAAAAGCCTAAGATTTCTTCTGCTGTTTTGAGATACTACTTACCTTTTACTACTTGCTATTTAACATTTGGTGAATTTGGCAGAAAAGTGAGAATGTTTTTTTTCGGTCATTGGTGGTAAAAATGTATTATAAAACATATATACTTGTCTGTAGTAAGTGGTGGCGTCTCTGTAGTTCTAACTGGAAGCTCTGCCCTTCTCTGTAAAAACTGCGTGTTCCTCCATCTCTGTAGTTCTCCTCAGTGTTCTGTTGCTATGATAATTACTCCTCTCTGAAAACTGCCATGTGTGAGTGAGACACAGAGGGGGAGACAAAATTCTCACTGTGTTTTGAGTTTGATTTGATTTGAATTTGGCTCGTTTTTTGCTAATTGCGTCGCCATGGTTACTCAAAATGCCAACAGAAGTAATAGCCCGCATGCCGAGATCCAGCTGCATGTTTCGATACATATTGTGGAGGTGCACGCAGTGGTATGAGCCTATATTAACAGTGAAAGGAAGCCGCAGTTATTTTGAGGTGTAGAGTAAGAGATTTCAATGCTCTCCTTTGCATTGCTATGGCAGGCCCCAATAATTAAAAAAAAAGATATTATTTTCAACCCCAAGCCAGTTGCCTGATAACCTCTGGCCCCAAAGCACCTCTGGTCACCTCAGAGGGAGAAATCACAGATAATTATTAATTATTTGTAGTGGTGAGAATTTGACCTAGTATACATTAACTCATACATGCAAGCTAGCGACGTCAAACAAGAAAGTTGTAAGATGTTAAACTCTTGTTACTGTTGTCTCTAACCCGTCCTGTATTGGGAAGGAAATTTTGGTCTTTTGCTCTTGTTTGTTGCTCCCTTGTGTAGCCCTTACTGTTTTCTAGGTGAAATGAAAGCTAAAAGCCAAAAACGCATGCTAAAATCACAGCAACACCTAGTGTCCAGGCCTGGTAACTACAGGAGAGTCAACATCTCTTGGTGGTCTTCTCTTTACATGGAACTTTTCCCTAATCAACATTGAAAATACCATCAACTTCCAGACCCGCGGTCTTGTGCAAACGTAGCCTGAGCTTCCTGAGCCAGATGTGTGGCTTTCAGGTTCCAATAAACATCTAATATTAATAATCTAGACTTCCCAAACGATTCTGCTCTAAGCTGTCTCTACAAATGTTGTATCCTTTCGTTTCACAACACTGCTTACAATATGTTACAAAACAGTGTGAAAGCTATTGACAAGCCAAATCTATATTTCCAACAGATACTCTGTGCTAGCAACCGTTTCAGAAGACATTAAGCTGCCTTGTTTCATGGTAACACAGACCCAGAGCTACAGTATTACCAAGATTCTATTTTTTCCTCTCTCAATCTTTTTATGTTTGGTTTCTTCAAAGGGAAAAAAAAAAACATCAAAAGGGCCCTGGAAAATTAGAAAATTTCATATGCTGACGGCTGATATTCAGGAGAAGCACCTGTATGCTCACATCTCACACAGGCATAATTTAAGAGTTAAACTCATTTGATGGGTGGCTTATTTGTGTTTTCTCTTTCCTTGTGCTTTATTTCAATACTGTAGGCTTTCTTTCTTATTCCCAGTCAAAACAGCCTAAGTGTGGTGCCGTCGCCACCTCTTCTTTCAAAGGTCTTCACTCAGTGACCTTTCGCTCACTAGCAAGCCGGTTGCAGCTTTTTGATTCCCAGTTTGTTGTGGCTTACGCTCGCTAACCATCTAAGAAAATCCTATCTGCTATTCTACTTCTATTTCCTTTTCCCTGCCTACTTCAGTTCATCAATTTGAATCTACCCTTTTTTTGTGTCTCTGCACTCTTTCCTGAAATGCGTGCATCCCTCAAGCATCTGCTCTTACTGTCCTCCTCTCTTCTCCCCACTAAGTTGCTCACCTTGCCCTGCGCCCAAATGTCTTTGTCGCTTTCCATTTTCTACCCCATTTTCTTCTTTGCCCTTGAGTTTGAACATAGCATTTCAGGGACACAGAGAGGGTACATTATCTTCTGCCCAGCCTCTCCTGAGACATCTCTTGTCTCTCTGCTTTCTTCTTCTGGAAACCTTCTTCTGTGTGGTCTCCCTGACGACCTGCCCTGTCACTTTGATGGCAGTGTAGGACAAAGTACTCTCCTGCTAATGAATAGACCACAAAGCCAGAAGTCCTATTTAACAAGGGCTAAGCCACTGAAAGTCAAGGGTAGCTTTGCACCGCTGCTGAAATTGCAAGTAGAATCCATGTTGTTTTTGACTATTGTTTTTTTTTATTTTTATTTTTTTTCTGAATGTTGGATGGTGTTGCAGGCATTCATCATAAGCGGGTGAGAGGCGTTCACAGAGCTATATTCTGAGACAATTTAAAGTGGTCAGAAACCAACAATCAGTTAAAGTGCAATTACTAAAAATTATTATTATTATTATTTTTTACTTATTTGATAAAACTTCACAAAATATCGCAAAGTCCTTCTAACCAGCATGGGCTTTATATCAAATAAACAGGTGTGTGTAGATATGGAACTCAAGGTTGAAGAAAATGTATTGAAAATGAATTAAAAGCTTAAGCAAACTGCAGGAGAAATGAACATAAATATTATAACTGCTTTATACTGGACTAGGTTTCTAATTTTGCTTGGCTGGCATTGCAACAAGAAATTTACTGCAACACTTTTGGTTCTGTGGTTTCGATGTGAAAACACCATAATGTAGCTTGTCTGCCGCTACGAGGATCTTAACAGGCATCTGAAACAAACAAAAATTTTAATTCTCCACGCAAAACCAGAAAAAAATGCACTGTACCTGGGCTCGCTGCGCAGAGGTCAGTGTCGGTTACACACTCAACCATGAGACGGCTGGGAAGACCTTTCCAACGTGCGCACACACAGATGAGCCCTAAAATATTACACTCCCGGCAGATCTAAGTTATCTAAGAGCGCGAGGAAGTTTTAAGTTCTTCAGGAAACATTTTAAATACAAACTGTTTGTCATGATGTCTGTGAGTCCCAGGAGAGGGAAAGGGTGAAAAAAATGTGAGCAGCAGCTTTTAGGATAGTCACAGTGAGACTGACAAAGAAGTTCAGGCTTCAGTGGGATCACCTCGGTTAGCATTGAAAACACACATTTTGGATTTTGGTGCGGATGATTTTTTGGGGGGCTGTGCAAAATTAAAATGCAAACACCAAAAGGCAGAGAGTGGTATGAAACGCTGTTTACAGAAAGTGCTTCATCTGCCTCTTTTCCTCTAGAGGAAGGTAGAGAAACAGAGACTGTGAGGGAAAAGTACAGATTTAGTGACGACATCAGAGTCGATGCATTCTGTTTTTTTCCTGTTATTTTAAGGTTCAGTAGACACATAAACTATTTTCAACTCTTTATGTTGTTCTATTTTCATTATATTGGTGATATCTTTTAATTGTTGGCCTTTTTAAATCTTTTGTTTTACTTATAGGCGTTTGGGTAATGTTTAGGTTTTACCAGGATGGTGAATTTCTGTGCCTCGGTTTTTATGAGGGTTATATTTACTTTAAATGTGTATACAAAAAAACAAACACAAAACCCCCCAGATATTTTGTGTGTGTTTTTGTTTTATAAGAACCACACGATAATTCTCAAACCAGTGGGCCAGGTGAGCCGTGATTTATGCACACTGTTAACATGTCAGACATACGCTTTGGCTGCAGGACCTGGCAGGAATTCAGCTCCTCAGCCTTATCATGATTAGCTATCCGCTGAGGTTTTACTGTGTCTTTAACAGACATTATGGTCTCTGCTGGTGACTTAATAATACTATAAATCCCAGTGAGGAAAAGTGAAGCTGAAATCTGCACACTTTTAAAGCGTCGGCCCTCCTGATACTTCTCATCAGGTGACGAGTGTCACAGAGACTTTCCTTCCTCTTAACAGCCTTCCCAGGTGCAATTCAGTAATGTACTCAAACCCAGCCGAGTGAGTCTGTGAGCATTTTATTAGTCTCTTTTAACGTCTTTGGAGGGAACGTCGTGTCAATTATGGCTCTTTGTTTTCTGCACTGAATGCTGTATTAAGTCTCTCTGTCAAGCACGTCCTCCTGATGAAAGTACAAGAACCAGATCTGGTATTTCATCCCGTTCACTTTCTCATATGTCTCTACAGCACACTTAGGTGCTTGCAGGCATAAGAGACAGAGTAAAAAGGAGAATAATATGGACGTTTTGTCAGACAAGAAATGATGAGTGGGGGCCGAACAAAGCACTAATCAGGAGTCCTACTCTGAAAATGTCAATGTGCTCAAGGAACCTCTTTGTAAGTGTCGAAAGAGACAATACACGTGTATGAAAGCCAGACAGAAGTGGGCATATGTCACGATGTTTACCAGTTTGAGCTTCAACATGCACAGAATGTGTCTGGTCATGTCAGACCAAATTGCTGTTGTTCAGTCGTGGGAGAAACCTCAACAGACCACTGTTACTCGGTTTAAATCCTGGCGTTTTGATAGTGGGAGGCCCCCTGCAATTTACAAAGCATCAGAGTGACTACTGTTGTCGTGCAAAAGCAACAAGGAAGAAATGATGAATCACAGAGTTTTACAAACTATCCATTAGCCCCTGTAATCAACATCTTCTTCCTGCTATCATCCGACAATATGAGGAGATGCCACACAGCGACACTAACGCCAAATGAGGCCACAGATGTTGACTCATCATATTAACTGTTAACGACCCTCTCCACTCTGTGTGTGTGATCTTTCACAGGGGACCTGGCTTCAGATGATGAGCTGCTGGAAATCTCATCCATCTCCAGACAGAAAGCAGGGGTTTACGAATGCACGGCTGTCAATGAAATCGACACGGACGTTCAGACTGTAGACATCACTGTCAACTGTGAGTCCAAATGCAGAATAGCTGCTGCAAGCGTTTGCTCGCTCATATTCAATTAGTCATCATGGATGCATTATTGAGTTATTTAGGTTTTAGATGATGTATTAAAATTCTGTATTTAGGGGTATTTGTGATGAGGATAGTGTGGCTATATTAGATGAATACTTACTAATTATTTGACTTTCTGTAGTAGTTAGGTTTGATCAGATGTTTAAATTTAATTGAATTGTATCTACTTCTTAATTTTGCCACCTAATCTTTAAAGTGGCAAAATTACGGCTAAATCTGGGGTCACATTCAGAGGTCAAAGATGTCAGTGCATAGAACCACAGGTTGAAGCTTGAATGCTGGTGACGTTATTGTTTGTTCACATTACTATGCACTCTTATATCAATCTTATTTATGCGATACAGAAATAATTACTTCTTATGGTCCAAGTTTTTGGGTTTAGATCAGGCCTAAAAAAATCCAACCCGGCCCGAGTCCGATCCGACTTCACTTGTTGACTTTAGTTATAGGGCTTGAGTCTGAAGTTCACCTGACATATGATTTAAATTATGATTTTACTTCTTTTGTTTTCAGACCACCATTTAAGTAAGCAGCATAGGAAAGAAAGAAGGAATGAAAGAAAGAAAGGAAAGAAGTTAATTCAAAAAAAATTAAATTTGGATTATTTCTACCAGGATAAATTGTATAGCATTCGATTAAAAAATAGAATGCCATGCAATGACAGAATAGAGTAATACTAAAAAAAACAAACAAAAAAACGTAAGCCTGTGATTTAAGAATTACTCAAAGAAAAAAAGGGCAGACGAGAGAGAAATAGGCCGTTGAGCTTGGTAAAGCCTGACTAGAATGAGGTCAGTGATCAATACCAACACGACAAAGGAATCCTTGACAAGACGCTGGAGAAATATTCCTGCGGAGCGATGAACAGCAGACGGCCTGTCACCGTCGTCAGTGTGGCAGCACTGAAGATACGGGTCCTCAACGAAGGCTTGATGTCTATACAGCCTGCATAATTCAGGATTTCATATTGGACCTCCCAAAATAGTTTCATTGGAAATATGAGCTGTTCGATAAATGCAAAAGGAACAAATGGTCACAAAATGCTCAACGTAACGAGTAACAGAACTGGAGAACCTTGAATACTAAGAAAGTAGCAGCAGCCTGATATGCCGGCCCATCTTCAACTGTTTCCTCGACATTTTAATATAACAATTTTATAGTGGTCCTTTAATATTAATATAATATGTGTGAAAAGTAAAGTGTTCATTTGGCATTAATTCACTTTCTTTTAACTCTGTTACTTTTTTATCTTGCAATAAACACACAAGTTTCTGTATTTTTTTAATAAACCTCTCAGCAATTAAACTTTAAAGCTTGGGCAATTAATCTGGTCCCCACTCCTCTGGTTGTGATGTTTTTAACAGGAAGAGGGGCCCCAAAACCATATTCTGCTTAAGGCCCCAGACAACCTTGGGCTGGCCTTGCATGATAAGCTAGAGCCACGGCATTGCACATCTCGGTGCTGGATGTGAGACACAAACGAACAAATGATTTATGTGGCTCTAGCAGAGACGAGGCTTTTCTGTTTCGTCACTGTTGAGTTTTTAATGAGCGTCACAAAGACTATTTGTGTCTTAGGCTGGGCTTTGTGGGACGAGTTTTTACTGTTCTCCGCGTTCATGGCCAACCCGCCTGGCCCTGTAGCACTCGTTCATGTGTTTGCGGGTCTGCTCGCGCCGAGATCTGCCTGACTGGAGCAAAGGGAGAGGTAGAGGAGGCGTGTGATATGTGGCGTGGTTTGAGGCATTGTGCCGCTGCAGAACAACGGCATGCTGCTTGACTCCGGAGTCAGCGTGACAGCTCCTCTGTGGGATAAAGCACCAGCACATCAGGGAAATCTCCAGTCATATTCCAGTCCACCCCTGGGTAGCAGGCTTCATGTGGACAAGATTCCAACAAAAAATGCACCAACACAGATGACAATAACAAAATGAGCACAATTAAAGCAGTTGTCTTATTTTTACTGGTTATGAACAGGCTAGCAGTAGCGCTGAATTAGAGTTAGCCACAAAATGAAGGTGAAAAAGAACTCACGCTAGCTTTAGCACAACAGCACAGTTTGCTGTTGTTCTAAAGTTTTATATATATAAAGTGCTGAAATAACAGACTGCTAAAATACCATCTTTATTTGCTACCTAATGCACAAAGACAGGGTTAGCACTGTGTTACAGTTTGCTACTATAGGAAGCTTGGATTAGCAGACTAAGACTCTCTTTCCATTGTTGATATTCTAACAGAAATGTTGACAGAAGGACAATTTACAACATATGAAACTTAAGCTTTAATTCTTTTAAATGTTGTAGCACCACCTAGCGTTAGCACAGCAACAAAATAGCTGAAAAATTAAAACTTCTTATGGGGGGCAAAAATATGTCTGTTCTAAACATTCTGGCAAATGTGCTGATAGATGAAGAACCAAGATAAAGGACAAAAACTAAACAGTTACAACTGAAGCTTTATTTTCTTTTTTTACAAGCAGCCTTGCGAGTGCTTTACAGACATGTTTGTATCAACATTTATTTAAAAAAGATGCTGCATATCTTTTATGTAAAATTATGGACAACTCTGAACATCCTCTTCATAAGACTGCTTTGCAACCACAGAGTCTTCAGTCAGAGGCTTCTTCAGACTTGCTGCAATACAGACTTCTGCATGAGAACCTTGGATATTATGTGTCTAAGCAGCATTTAATATCCCTTTTAGATTCATACAGTAATTTAATTTCAAATAAACCATACACCCAGGCCGCATGTCTATCCAGTGTTATGTGCTTTGAATTTTTTATCAACTTTCTTGACAATGAAATGTGAAAATAATTCAACATCCTCTAAAGACATAAATGAGATTTGAAGATTCACTTTTCTATTGTTGAAATGTGTCATGTACAAACCCAAAAAAGGGTTCAAACATTTCATATTTGTACAGGAGACTCAAAACTGTTAACCTAAATATAATTCCTATCATACAATCTGTTAATTCCCACAAAAACATGACTTGAGTTCTTTTTGCTTTGAAGATAATTCTTAATTTTGTGTCCCATTAAACTCTGGTGGGACTGTTATATTTTTGATCCCAACTGTACTGACATTTAAAACCTTATCCTGCTTATCCTGCTGATTTATGATCTGGTTAATTTTGTGTTATTTTCAACTCAGAGCCTCTTTTTTCATGTTCCACAGTGAAACAGGTCTACTTAGTACAACTGAGACAGACAAGCTTAGACTTCGGTCTTTTCTACCTGCTGCAGATTTAGAAAAAGGTCACTCGTGTGTTATTTCATCTAGACTTGATTATTGTGACACTTCATTCTAGGATAAGTAGGTGAAATATCCAGACTGTGGCTCGTACAAAATGCCACTGTTGAGCTTTTAAATAGACCCAAAAATGTTCTATATTTGTCCAATTCATCCTGTTCCTCAAAGTCTGGCTTAAAACTCACTTTATAGATCTATTTATTCACCTTATAGATCTACTTAAGTAAGTGCCCTGTGGAGAGGCACCTGTTTAAATGTTCAATCTTTTCAACCTTTTACGAGACTTGGTGAATCTTGGCATCTTGTGAACATTTGTTTTCGTGGTCAGATGAGCCTAAAACTGGTTTACAGGTATTTTTGAAGGATCTGTCCCCTAATTTTCTTTCTAAATTAAATGTACTTGGACTACAGGTTGAAATGTTCTAAAAGGCAATATTCGCATACTGCAATAAACAGTTAGTCTGAAACATTTTGGAACTTTTTTCCAGAGGTACCATGAAATTTAACGATGTCAGTGTTATCCAGATTACACTTCCGCTTAAAGCCCAGGCAGAGATAGGAAAACGACTACTTCTGCGTCCCGATAAGCTGAACTTTGTGCTGCCCTGCACTTGCCAAAACTTGCTCTTCTATCTTCTGCCGTCTCCTTGTAGATGCTCCGAGCGTGTCAGAGGGCAGAGATGCTGGAGTGACTCTGGGTCAGAGAGGAGTGCTGGAGTGTGAGGCCGACGCAGTGCCAGAGGCAGATTTCGAGTGGTATAAAGACAACCGAAGGTAATCACGTTGGGATTTACATTTTTTCTATTCAGTACATGGAAGTATGAAGAGAAGAATTATTTTTATAATAGAATTATTTTTGTTAGCCAGTTTTAATCAGTTGCCTTGATTAGAAATCCACTGCCACACTTACAAATGATAGAATTCGGATTCCAAGTTCAATATCAACTTTGTTTATAGAGTATTTATCTGCTGACATTCTTTCTCTTCCCAGGATCTTTAATGGCTTTGATGGCATGGAGATCATCAACATGGGATCCCTGTCAAAGCTGACCTTTTATAACGTGTCTGATGGTGATTACGGGAACTACACATGTGTTGCCATCAACAAACTAGGCAGTTCAAACACAAACTTCCTTTTGTACGGTGAGTATTTGTAGACATAGTCGCACTTAATTGTGATAAAAAGCTAATTCAGGCTCCTATGCTGTACAGCTGAACTGTTTTCAGCAGTCATCTTAGGCATCTTAGTGGACAGCGACGTACATTATTACAATACTCTTGATCTGTGCTGTAATTTAGTTAGATTTTTTGGCATTGACAGTCTTAATGAACATTCTTAGAAAGAACAGTTGGAATCCATCTGTCTATTAAGATGGTTCATCAGTTTCGAGAGGGGAGAATTAAAAAGTAGAGCAGAGTTGCTGAATCTGTTCTTTAAAGGAGTTAGCACCAGACTCCCTGCTGGGCCGCCCCACACTCTACCAACTTCATCACCTCCTCACAACATTTTGTTCAACTTCTTCAAATTTAAGATACTTTTAAAGACACTAAGAGGATTTTTGGCTGACTACAATGCCCTAAAAATGTAACTGGATATTTTTTCCTTTCATACATTTTGTGAAATGTACCAGCAAGTCTTAACATGAGGTTTTGTCTTGCAAATATCAAAATAGAAATGTGAATATATCACATATGCCAAATGTGAAAATGTCAATTTTATTTTCACCATAAAAGAGAACATTTAATTGAACAGAAAAATTTTGTTTTGTCTTTCTAGAACTATTGTACTAATTTACTTAAGCACCAAAGCAGTAGTTAGGGTAGTGCTTGTTATTTACAATGGAAGTTATTTAAATTAATCAAAGTAACACACAACATGTGTTGGTAACCCATCACTTACAGTGCCTTTCAAAAGTTTCCATAGCCTTTTAACTTTTTCGCATTTTGTTATGTTGTAATTGCAAACTTCAGTGTATCACAACTCAAGAACAATGGCTTCAGTTTCTGAAATTCCTGCTAACACTTGGTATTTTAAGGGATCCACAATTAGTTGTAACAATAGACTTTATTTGAGAAATGTTTATTTTACAGGTAAAAACAATACCATGAGAATACTGTAGGCTGTTTGGGTTTTATAAATGAAAATAAATATTGTCCTTTAACACTTGTTTAAGGTCTTGTCTTCGGTCTGGTGTCGGGTCTGTAATGTTTCATTCAGTATCGGTGGCAGTGGCAATAGCTATGTTATAATTTAAGAAAGCTTCCAGCATTGCTTTTCTCTCCCTGCAGGGTTTAGCCGCTTTGTGGCTAAAAACGACCAACACGGCATGTGGTTTTAGCTTACAAGCGTAACAACCGCCTGTTTAATCTTTCATTAGTTTAGCTCATGCAAATGAGTCGGTCTTCTGGAGAGAAATGTTGTGCTTCCAACATTTCATTTACAGCCAACAGTGACACGGTGTGGCATTGTCTAAATGTACAACAGTCAAACGCAATTTGATTAAGAACAACTCGAGTAAATTTAACATCCCTACATTTACTCGATAGATTTCTGTACAGAACGGACCCAAACTGCGTCATCTTCACAGCATTCATTGCACAGGTTAAAAAAAAAAAGGCGACTTCCACAGGCAAAAAATACAATGAAAGATATAACATTTTTGAAGTAGTTATGAGTTTTTATGTATCACAAACATCACTTTTTTAGTTAATAGACTATTTGCAACATATTTAGGCCAACTTGTTCAACTAATTGTGGATCCCTTTAAGGTGAAATTATCAACAAAATGCCAAGGAGAATCAATATGCTGATATTTTCCCATCGGTAAGTCGGCCTTCTAGCACTGGCAATTTTTTTAGCTTGAACCCCTGAGGATATAACGGTGCAGGCAGAATGTAAAAAGAAAACTCTCACAGGCCTACTTCTCAGGCTTTTTTCAAGTATTCTCAATGATGTGTTGCTATTCTGTTTCCAACTTGTGTCTCTGTCGCACTTGTTTCCCTGATGTAGTGGTAATTGAACCCACTAGCTCGACACTACTGCAAGGTTAGTATTCCACGCCAGTGTGTATTTCAGCAATGTTCAGAAAGCATTGACTGCATGCCGGTAACCCCTTGAATATTGTCATTTTCACAGTTATACCCGGTTCCCTTTTCGTTCTCGTATTTGGCGAGCAGAAAGAAATAATCTCTTGGCTCTTTCGGTCCTTCTTCATTCCTGCCTTTTTCATTAAGCGAGCTAGATGTTTTAATGATCGTGCGACGGGTTTAAATCACGATGAGGATAAATGTCAAAGCAAACTGCCGTCAGTGTATAATGTGACTGATTGTGAAAATGGCAAATGCAAACTCCATTTCTTAATCATCTTTCATCTCTCTCCTTTTCACACCTAACTGGCCCTGTGTGACATTGGCTTCATTTTGATTTTTGCATGCTGCCATTGTAAGTATTCATCATCTTTTACCATTTATAATGTCCTTGACTGAACCTGTGTGCCTGTACGGCCGACTGTGCACAGCATTCTGCGAATATAAACAGATTTGGAGATGTTGATACTGTTTATTTAATCTAACCGGCGATCTTTTATTCACCTCAGTTGTAAAGGTCTACAAATTGTCTTAGAAGTGATTACCATGTCCTGCTGAAACAGAGATAAACGCCTCACTTACTGCATGCAATGACTGCTACTTGAAGAGTCTCGTAAGCAAAAGCCTCTTCATTAAGACAGCAGAAGTTTATTAATGGCTTTTCTTTTAAATACAAGTCAATGTAATTATTCTAATAAGCCATATGCAGGATTAGAGATAATCCGCTGTTGCAGAGCAACTGGAAAGAGACCCCAAAGGATACTGTGGAATAGTGAAAATTCAGGGGAAATGATTAGTCGCTACATCAAAAGCTTCAAAGTACAAAGCTAAAATTTGGCCTCAATCGAAGTACATTGTTTGTACTTTTTTTTTTTTTTTTTGACTGACCTAATTTATCAAAAGAAAAAAAAATATATGAAAAAAGGTTTCTCTAATTGCAAAGTAACAGTCACGTCGTAATAAGTGCGTAACCTTAATTTTGAGGTCTAAATTGCTTTGAAAAAATACTAATGAATACATAAAAATTATACAATTTGCTCAAATTGAATCTAGAAATAGAACCCAATGTTATACAAACAAACAGCCAGCTCTAGCTTGGCAGATTGTCTATACTTGCTGTATGTGCAGAGAAAAAGAAAAACAAGTCCAAAGTGAAACATAAAAAATATTTACCAGTATTTATTTTTGCTTTGAAGATATTGCAAAATAAAATACAATTAAAATGATAAAAACAGATTAAGTTCATTATGAATTCAAAATACTTTATTTTGAGAGAAATTCAACTTCGTAACTCATGCAGTTTTCTTCAAAAATTGTTGTTGATGCCGCCGGTTGTGGGCATTAACAAGTAAATAATAAGCAATTCTGTGATGTTGAGGCCTTCAGAGCTTCTGTTGTGCATCACTATTGCAATCTGTGATTGCATTGTTTTGGTGTGGAGTGCTCAGATAGTTGATTTATCAGCAGATTTTATGGCATTGCACTTCACTTTCAACAACAGAGAGGTGATGAAGTATCTTGCATTTGCTGTGTGATTGCAAGAGTTGTACTTATAGTGTGATTATACATTTGGACCTGTGTTCAACAACACATTTCCTATTTACGTCTGTAAAAAATGACAGACATTTGAATTTTGTTCTAACATTGTTTGTGCTAATATTGTACACGTTGTGTTTCTTAAAACCATCTTCTGCAACTTAAACCAGAGACATGTTAAATTTACTACTCCGCAGAATACAATGATGTAGTTAACAGTAACAACAAAATGTCCAAAGACCCCATGAGAGGTTCTAATACAATACACAACATAAATGTGCACATTCTCCCTTAAACAAAACAAAACAAAAAAACATATTTAATGTATTTCTCTGCTTTGCTTTTCCTGCAAGTTTTTCCCTCATTTTAGCAAAAAAATGCAATAATTGGACCTTGCACAAAATACTATATTTCCCATTACATGTTTGTTGCACAACTATCAACTGCAGCTTTCATTTAATATGATGTCCTAAAAAAATGATTTGAAGGTGGATGTAAATGTACTTACTATATGCTGTATTCCATTTGCCTTTGAAGAAACAAGCCATTTTGTTGTAATCAAATCATGTGAATTTATCCTCATGCCACTGTTGTACCAGACAGCTTACAACGAAAAGACAGCATTTCACTGGATTCAACAAAAATGAGGGTGGAGAAATCATAAATACCAAGGAAAGGAACAAGAATACATACTTTCAGTGCAACATACACTGAACAGCAAATCAATGTAATAGATTGAGGCATTCAGGCAGATCTGCTTTTGAAGATATGTTACCATTTGCCCGATGGTGTATGTTCAGGGTGTGAGGAGTTTGTTCCTCACTGAGTGTAATGACACTGACACGACCTTCTCAACTCTGCAGGGCCTGGTCGTCTGCACCATAAATCTGGTTTCGTCTGCAAGTGTAGTGCCAAGGATTTCCTCATGTCTCCATCTTTGGGTGTTAGCAGTATGAACGGCAATAAGCACATATCCTGATTTTTTAAAATTTTTTTTTAGCATGATCAAGTTGGAAATGTTTGTTCTAGTAAGGACTGACTGTGCCAAGACTTTGTCAGGAAGTGTTGGGGGGAGTTTTAGTCCAACCAAAAGTTTTCTCTGTAAGTCTGGGGAGTGTTGATATTAATAATGTACAAGTTCTGGTATAAATGGTCTCTATATTCCAGATTAGGGATGGCTTTAACACAGATCGGGGTATATTGCATCGTCTGTAGGGCTGTTAGCGGTAACAGGCAAACTGGTACAGACACAGTAATGCATAGAGGTTGGCTGTGATCTGTGCTTTAACAAGCTGCTCAAACATTTAGTTGTTCAGAGGAGACATAACATATTTTTTCCTCTTGGTTTCAGTAGAAACTTTAAAGCATCTGGATGATGGCGAGACATTAATGTTGTCAGTTAGATGGTCTTCCAGTTCGACGCAAGCCATGAAGACAAACTCTGGGATGTTTTGAGGACCTGCTGCTTCCTGGGGATCCTGTTTAAAGCCCTCCAAGCGTCAGCTGTGCTGACGATGAAAGTCGACACATCATGTGGTCGGGGAGGTGCCAGGTTTCTCTCTAGCAGTTAAATTAAACGCGCGCAAGCTTGCCGAAAAGTTGTTGACCCTGCGTCCAAGAGAAAAATTGCTGACCTGAGTGAAGTTGGCCCCCCCCACCTTCTTCAAATGAGACAAAATTGGTGTCAAACGTTTGTGCTGCGTTTGTGCAGCAAAATGTTTTGTTTGTGCTGCTATCATTTTAAAGATATAAAGAAATGTTTTTAGAGGTCATCAAAGGTCAACCAGCCCCCACCTTCTTCAAATCAGACAAAATGGGTGTCAATTAACCCGACTACATTTGTGCTGGTTTGTGCAACAAAAATTCTCGTTCGTGCTGCTTTGGCTTTGAAGATATAAATGAAAGGTTAAAGGTCAAAAAGTCAACCAGCCCCCCCACTTTTATAAAATCAAAAAAAATAGGTGTCAATCAACTCGGCTACGTTTGTGCTGGTTTGTGCAGCAAAGATTTTCGTTTTGCCGCTATCATTTTAAGTGGGGGGGGGGCTGGTTGACCTTTTGACCTTTAACCTTTCATTAATATCTTCAAAGCCAAAGCAGCACAAACAAAAAATTTTGCTGCACAAACCAGCACAAACGTAGTTGAGTTAATTGACACCCGTTTTGTCTGATTTGAAGAAGGTGGGGGGCTGGTTGACCTTTGATGACCTCTAAAAACATTTCTTTATATCTTTAAAATGATAGCAGCACAAACGAAAATTTTTGCTGCACAAACGTTTGACACCAATTTTGTCTGATTTGAAGAAGGTGGGGGGGCCAACTTCACTCAGGTAAATTGTTGCCCTCAGGAACATGGGTGGGGTTTATAACTTGTTAGTGTTTGGATTCCCTGTCACCTTTGTCTGGCGTCCCCTCTGCCGCAGATGTGCCCCTGCACCTTGATCTCTTTTGAAAGTGCAGAGTTGCTGAGCAGAGAGCCGTCTTGTCCCCTGACCGCCCCGCTGGCTGCAAATGTGGCTCCTTCACTCGCATTTTTTATCATGTAAAAATTACTAGAATTTAAACTGCAAACAGTTCGTTCTTGCAGGTATCAGTACTTTTATGCATGATGGATTTTGAGGTCTTCAGAAATGTTCAACTTTCTAAATACTAATTACTGGAAGTTGTCATTTTCAAGTTGGAACTCGATAAGGTTGACTGCTGAAAATAAGTGGGGTCCAACATTATGACAGAGGTTCAAAAACAATTTCCGTTCCGTCTCACCTGAGTTTACACTTAACCTAAATACCATAATATGTTATATCTAATCACTTTCTGTTTAATGCATATTGTTACAACGCCACACACTATGCTTCATTCCCTGATAATGTTCAGATTTGTTATCAGCAGACAGAAGCTTCATCTAACAATTCACCCACCAGAAGTTTTAGCACTGCGGAAGAAGCAATGACTGTCTGTGAAACTTACTCTAACATTTTATTTTCCCATTTTCTTCCTTCCTGTCAGGACCGAGAGCAGTGCAGGACGGCAGTGGCGGTGTGAAGACAGCGCACTTTCACACCTGTCTCCTCTTCATAGCATTTTTGCCCTTCCTGCTACGCTTTTGAAGAGAATTGGATTTGAAAACAATTGGTTTGTTTGCAAGCGTGTGCGTGTGAGTGAGCGCGCGCTCGTGTGTGTGCGAGTGCATTTTTTTCCTCCCACAGAAACATAAACTGATGCACAATGGAGTATCTTGTAAAGCACTGATTTTGACCTTCTTAATAAGTTTTGGTTGTCTTTCTTTCCTCTTTCAACTGAAGATTTTCAATATTTTTGTCTAAATTATAAAAAAATAAAAAAAGATGTGTTACTTCCTTTGACATTTAAAAATGTAACCTGTTATTTAAATGTCTCTATCTTATTGCAATGGTTCTTTTATTTTTAATCACATTGAATATTAATCTCATCTGCAGCAAAATGCAAATTTTCAGCTAGTATGAGAGGTGAATGATAAATACCTCAAAGTCAAAGTGAGAGAGTGGAGCAGGAGCACTGGAGGTTACATGAAGACATTATCATTTTGTAATGTATATTATTATCATTCAGTCTGCTTTGGAAGCAGAACTGTTTTTGACTTTAAAATATTTTTTTCTTCTTCTCAGCGTTGTAATATTATTATAATATATTGGAGTTGTGTAATGCTAACTTTATTTTAATTTTCCAAGTATATTTAGTCCTGAATATGTTGAACATGAGAACAGAAGAGAAAAAAATTGTAATTATTTACAAATATATCAGATTATCTGTCTTTGTTGTCTATTTTTTTTTTATTTTCCAATATAACCTGTACACAAAAGTGTTAAGTATATTCATAATAGTATTAAGTATTTAGAAATGGTGACAGAGTTTTATTTCATTTTTGTAATGCAAATTTATGGATGCTTCTTGTTTTACCTCATGCCATTTATACATAACATAATTATTTGAAAAAAAAAGTTATAAAATAAAGTGGACCTGCTCACGTTCATAAAAAAAAAGATTTACTGGATTGTTCATAATCTGTTGTTAGAAAGTACCACATTATAGTTTTAAATATGCTGGTTCCCTTAAATGATGTCCTGTGGCCGGATACAGAGCCCTGTGGAATTTCTTGATTGACATCATGCTTTTCAACTGTATGTATTTGGTGAAATTCAAATTTAAAAAAAAAATGTATCTTATATTTTTACTTTTTCACAAAAAAAATTTTTTATTCTCATATAGGAAGCAGAGAATTTCCCAAGTCGAATTCTGTCAGTCACAACAAGAAGTGGGTTGTGCACGGTGCCACGATGTTGTCCTTGATTCTCTGGGCCCAAAGGAGTGACATGAAAGTTTTTGATATTAAGATTAAGATTATATTTCTCAAAAAAACTCAAGTCTGTCTCAGGAATTTTGGCTTGATAATGAGGCCCAGAGGTGAGTTCATGATGCTGTCTGTATTTGAAAGTCTTATTTGGAAGGTAGAACAAAAGCAGTTCTGGAGAAATTATAATGCAAACGATTTGTAAGCACTGTGATAAAACTGCAACAGGCTGCAGTTACTAAAGGTGCTAAAGTCGAAATCTGCCCTGTAGGCAGGGGCGCTGTATGGGGGGGGAGTTATGACAATTCTAAGGGCCATTGACCACAAGGGGCCCCCCCACAAATTTTATTTTTTAAAAATTTTTTACAGAAATAGAAGAAAGTCAGTCCATGTCAATTACTGTTATTGTGGGTTTTTTAAAATTGTTTTTAGCAGTAAAAATTCAACGTTACCCCTCCCAGACCAAAAAACACACATCAGTATTTGCACTGATGGAACCCCGTATCTGCGTTAAATGGTTTGTTCCTGCCTGGAAAAATAATAAAGTCAAGTTTTCAAAAGAAGAATAAAGATAAGAGAGAGAAAAAGACAAGCTTTTCTCCTCCAAGAGAGGTTAGTAGACCGTGTGAGATTATCAGCCATTTAGCAGAGTTAGCTTAGCTACAGACTATTGTTTGCCTCCATGGCATTTAATGAATTAAGGAAAAGAAATGCCAAGATATTCACATATTTAACTTCTTCCTGTAGCTTTTACCACACTTGACAACAGGTGAGTCAGTCAGCAGCAGCTCTAATCCCTGATACCAACATAAATCCCTTTTCCCGTCTCAATGAAAAAGGTGAGCAACACCGTATCCAATGACAACATAGTTAGCATCATTCCAGGGAATATAGGGATTTCTCTGTGTCTTTGCTCTTTTTACAATTACACACACACAAACAAACTATATATTTGTTGCTGACAGAATTTCAAACAATCTTTATAAAATGATAAAAAATTTTTAAAAGAAACAGCCTCCTGTCTGGACTGCAGCCAGTCCAAAAAGTTTTACTTTAGCTTGCATTTAAATTACAGCTATATATTCCCACGTCCCTCCTGACACGTCCTCTCCTAAGTGAAATTAAAGCTGCAGTATGTAACTCATAAAAAATATTTTTTTTTACATATTTGTTTGAACTGTCATTGTGTTGTGACAGTATGGCATGAGAGATAATTTGTGAAAAAAATATTTCCTCTGTCTTCTCCCAGCGCTATCAAGAAACAGCTAATCAGAGGCAGGAGGCGGGGTTTAGCGCTGTCAATCACAATCTCACATGGCTGCTCATCCTCCCTCCCCCTTGCTCTGTACTGTGCTGAAGCTAGCATAGCACAGAGCTATGCAGATTCAAACTGTGAATGCAGATAAACAGTTTTCCTGTAACAATAAGTTGTTTCTCCACCATTATCACATTTAGCAGTGAGTGAATGAGGATGATTGACAGCACTAAGACCCTCCTCCTGGTTCTGATTGGTTGTTTTTGGTCAGAACGGTGCATTACTTTAGCAACAGTAGTTCAGGGAGGAGGTGCAGGAGATTGATTGTTTTCACAGATTATCTGTCTCATAGCACACTGTCATAGCAGAGAGAAAACTACATAGCAGTTTTCTCTCTGCTATGTAGAGAAAACATATTTTTATTAAATTTACATACTGCAGCTTGAATAAAATGCAACTACTTAGCATTTTTTTGAGAGGTCTGGATTGTTTTATGTATATTTTGCACGTTGTCTGTGACTGTTGCAAGTGGGAAAAGACATTTCAATGAGATAAAACTAATAATAATAAAAAATTTAAGCAACAGATTTGCATACGTTATGTGGACTGTTGCATGTAAAATTCACTAGCAGTAAATATTGTGATAGTATCAGTATTGGACCAAAGAAAGCAAGGCAGCTGCAAGCCTTTAAAATTGGGATGCTTTTGATAGGTCAGATAGAAAATGTAACAGTAGTTGCGCGGGGGAAGGGGGGCAATCTAATTTTTTGATTCCTGGCGCCGCCCCTTCCTGTAGGCACCAAATAAAAACCAGCTGTTTAACAGGTTTTATAGTTAAGACTGGATCGGAGTGTCTCTAGTTTGAAATTTAAAATGCTTAAAGTAATAAAACCTGAGCAAGGTATTTCTACAGTGAACAGATATTCTTTAAAATCTTCCTTTTAAATAAGTTAGGATAGATCAAAAGATGTATATTACTTTTTTTTTTGCACAAAATCTGTCTCAGATAGTGAGATTTCACCTGTTTAGTCCTGCCTGTTTTGAGCAGGCAAGAGCTGTAACTTTTATGCAAATGAGCTTCTGCTGGTCGAGCGTTTAGAATTAGAAAAAAACACCAACATCTGGAGTAGAAAAAGCTGGACTGAAGGACTGAGACATCTGTTAAAAATATTGCTTGTGTATTACGAAAACAAACAAAGGCCATTTTTAATTTATCAAAACTATTATCCTCATTTTGCTCTCATGAATCAAACATTACATATGAAGGAAGTGAAATTCTTTTCTGTTTATTTTCTTATAGTAATTATTCACAGAAATGATTTCTCAGGATAATTTATAGTCAAGTCAGATGACCGAGCTAATCCAGCTCCATTTGTCTGTCCAGCTAATCGATAGAGATCATTTTCACCTTCCTTACTGATTTCTCATGCAGCTCATCACAAAGCCTTTTCTTTTGCTCGTGTTGCAGTTCTCTTTGCCTAATGTCTAGGCTCTGTAGTTCTATCTACTTCCTTTATTTTTTTGCCATCTTCTTCCTCTGAATGCTTTCTGCTCTTCCCCTCTGGTCTGAAGTCACTTCACACATCACTACAGGCTCTCCAACCATATTATCAGTCCTCACAGCAGTTCTCTAGTGATTCTGTACCCAAAATAATAAAAACAGTAATTCATTTTTCAGGCACTCCGTCGATCTTCCGGCAGCGGTGAATTTGAAAAGATCACATTAGGGAATCCATTGGTCAATTCCCTAATTTCTTCTGCTCTGTAGGAAAATTGAAAGTGTGTCTTCAAAAACAAGTCAGTGGGATTCTTAATGCATAATTCTCTTTGTAAACATCCTAAAGCCAATAGACCACAAGGTCGACACAGAATATTCAGGAAAGGCAGGAAGGTTTCAGTTCAAGCCTTACCTCAAGAAGTTGTGAAGAAAATGCACCAGCCAGCCCCCCCGGTGTGTCAAAATCCATTTCCGCATGATCAGTTAGAAAGGATAGCCCCCCAAAATGGGGAGAACTTTCAGCTTTTTCTTCAGGGAATTCTGCTTTTTTTCTTCCTCATGACTTGTCTCCTCTCTCAAGGTCCTCGTCCATCATCTTCCTTTTGAGCTCGGCCCCCTTTGTGGCTTTGATATTGAGATTTGTACACCTTGATCTGGAAAAAAGAGCCAATATCCAAATCAAAGAGGCATGAAACAGATAGAGCCATTATTGAAACTGATTGTGGTAATCATCGACTGAATCTGACAGACTAATCATGGTTTGTTTCCACACGAGAGGAGGAGAGACAGAAAGACTGCAGATGATTATTCATCCCCCAGTGATGTTTGGAAATGACATGGTAATTATTCTATCCTAGCTTGAGGGATGGCGCTACTGATCTCCCGTCTATCCTGGACAGTCATTTTGCCACACAATTAACCGCATTTAGAACAAACTGAAGTCTGATCACCTCCCAGGGAGCTCTGCACTTCATCAAGATGGCTGCTCCCAGTGTGCACAAGGCAGCCAATGCCTAACTGCTCAGGTTATTTGTGAAACAAGCTGGGCAACAGCTACAGAAAGGAAAAGTATCAGTAAAAGGAAACATGCCTCATTTTTTTCTTACTAAAGCTTTTACATGAGCATCATGGCTTACAGTTTATTGTGTTGTGCGTCTGTCAAGATTCGTAGAAGTTTTGGTGAGTTTTTCTAAACAGCACCTCGTGTGTTTTATCATTGCTACGTCTGGCAGTTAGTGTGTTTACGTAAAGCCAGATATATTGTCCCAGTGATCTTAAAAGCTCCTTGGTCCCAAGGTTAAGGGTTAGGGTTAACCTTAACTAACTATATGTCAGGTTTTAATGGCCGTTACTACTGATAACAATTTTTAATGTCATATTAACTTCAACATTGTGAATGTTTTGCCTATATTGGGATAGCAGGTCGAAACACAAAGCTTAAAGTTGGATCAGGTTTTAAAACACTACATCATAGAACAATGCTCAGTCCGTCATCTGAAAAACAAGAGTATGGCACAGCTGCAAACATTAAAAGACTTAAACAAATAGGCCTTGCAAGTAGGGCATTGTTTAGAGGAACAATCCAGAAGCCCATAGTAACTGGCTAACAAGTAGAGATTCACAGCCTAAGAGGGAAAATCTTTCAAGAAATGGCCATGCAAACTCTACCTGGTCTTTTTTGATAAGGAGAAGCCATAGTTAAAAAGAAGGCACAACAAGTTCCAATTAAAGTTTGCCACAGGTCCTGTTTGACGATAGCAAATAATCGGAGGATCTCCAAACTCAAGATTCGCAAAACCGGTGGGAAGATACACCGAAAGATCTGCAGCTATAATCGGAATGAAACATGGTTCAGAGAAGTATGATGTACAAAAACACACCACACTTTGGAGGGGTTTTTTCATTACAACTTGACCTTGTTTAGGTCAAGTCGGTTAATTGTCCTGCTTATTGTCTGCATCCAGCAGAAAGTGAGAAGATCTACAGTAAGGAAGCCTTAGGCAGCAAACAGTTTGATCTCAGTCGAGATCGACACTGACGGCATTTAGTCCCTCAAAGTTCCACAGCTTTTCAGTCTTCATTCAACCATGTAGGATATTAGAAAGAAAAGCATCAGTATTATTTCTTTGTTCTAAAGACTTCTTTTCCCACAAGAATTCAAAGAAAAGGTGATTGCCTACTTTTTGTTTTATAATGTGAAAACCAATGTTGTTATGGTTATCACTTGTGTCCTCATTGCTCCGTAGGAAATATCCTCCATGGACTGCAAAACGAGGCTGAAAATATCTGCAACTGTCATATGCAATAAGTGCGACATTGTTATTTGTGCAACCATATAGAGTTTGCAATGTTCTGCCTCGGTTACTTGAGGAAAATATTAGAAGTTTCCAGCTGGTCTGTATATTGCCTTGGTAATTGGACACATCCTCCACTGTAAAATTGGATGTTAGACTCATCAAGTGAGATAATTGCAGCCCCTCGCTAAATACACACAGTACATTATTGTGCTTATGAAACAATTGACTTTGGGCGTTGAAAGGGAGATGTGGAAAAAAGCTCGGAGAGAAGTGATTCATCATGACCAGGTAACCGTGTTAGTTACACCGCCTCTGTCTGGAAGAACGGGCCAAAGTTCAAGCAAGCTAATGTGAGAAACATTTGGAACTTGAAACATTTGAAGAAAGAAAGAAAAAAAAGTCTTTCTCAGCTCAGCTTGACAATAAGAAAAGATGTTTTGTGTTTTTATAAGCAATGGGGATGAAGATGTGATTTCAACTGAAACACTTACCAAGTGAAGAATGACAGTCCCCTAGCATTCAATACATCATCAAGCATCACCTGAATTCAAAAGACAAAAGTGGAAATAAATTATACAATAATATCTGAAGTAAATAATTCAACACAGTCGGATAAAAAGGGCAAAAACAGAAGTGGGCACGGGTAATTTCATAAAAGCTGACTTTGGATAGAAAATCATTCAGCTCCACTTGGATTCAAGCAGAATATTGTGTAATTTCCTTTTGTCCGCATGGCATTTAAAAGTTTAAAAGTCAGGCTTTTTACAGACTTGTCAGAGCAAATGCAAATTCTTCTAGCTGCTACCAAGCATGACTTTTAAAAGGAGCATGTTTGACGTGCCAACTGAAGCCAAACCTACTTTTATATTCTCTTGCACAAGGTGCAGAGGATCTCAGAATTACACTAATAAAAATGTTCTGATCCTCCACCAAAGTTTATCTGTCATACAGGAATGTAAAGGTCCAGATCCAGATAGTCGTCCAACTCTGGTTCTCAGCCCTTTGCAGGCTCATTTTGTTTGCTCTGCATTGTTTGCTTGTGCTACTGCACAGGGATTGTGGAGCTCACCCTAACACCCAATAAAAGCAGACATGCTTTCACACTGAGCCGAGTGACAAAAGAAAAGGCCATTACTGGGTTTAATGTATTGATATTCTTTAATAAAATGTTACATATAGCTTAACACAATTTATATTGAAGTTATAGAGTTGGAAGATTTTCGTGTCGGATGGAAAGTGAAAGGAGCTTCAAGGGGATTAGCTTAGAGGAGGCTTGTCATGCAGAATACCCACAATCAGTTGAGATTTATTTTGAAAAATTCATATGGCATAAATTTAGTCTTTTACATAACAAGTCTATAAATTAGGCTTGCGTGCCACCAGCATGGTAGGAAGCACAGTGTTCATTCAGTAATTGTAGAGAGGTGCTACTTAATATATTTTTGCACCAAGATCGAGCTCATGTTTAAGTTATGTATTGTAAAGCTGTGTTTTCATTCTGCTTTGGAGCTTTTCCTTCAGAGAAACAATGACATAGAACATAGAAAATAACATATTCTTCTACAAATTGCCATCACAGTTTTACACAGTAAGAAGCTGCATAGTGCCTTTCTATGCAATCTGTCCAGGATTTTATAGATTTCTTTGTCCTGACCTCAAACTAAGCTGTTTGTCCGCTCCATTACTAACAACCCCTAACTCCACTTCCCTAAATGACACCACTGTCACTTGAGGCATGAGCGCACTGTCTTTTAGGGATTCTAGCCAGATCGTTACATTTTGACACGAGCAGATCTGCCTCAACGTGAGCAAGAAGCTGTTTCACATAGTTCATCAATGCTAATTGTACGTATGTTACGTGATAAAACAACATTTAGGCAAAATAAGGATCTGTCAGGACATAAGGCGTAGAGGGAATATGATTTAATGATCAGGAAATGTTGCTACTCATGAGACTCCTGTAAAATGCACAATGGACATAATTTCTTTTAGGTTTCATAGCACTTTATAAGCTTTATAAGCAGTGCCAGTACTCATTAAAAAGCCCAAAATGCAGAGATTCTGCTGGAAAGACAAGAGTTCAATTAAATCCAAATTTTAAGAATACTGTCCGTGACATCAGAATTAACACATGGTCAGATGATGGTTTTTGATAGATTTATTAAGGAATCTAAATTGTTTTGTCGTAATTTCTTGTTGGAAAAGAAAATTTCCACTTAGAGTTACTATTTAATCATCAGTGAATTGAAAACAAAGCACATCCAACCATGAAATCATTTCACTCATACACCCACTGTTTTGTCTATTCGAAATGAAGTAAAACACCATGAATAGTAAATGTGACGTAGTAATAGAATAATACTACAAATGAACCCCAAGACGATAAAAACAAAAACAAAAACCATGAGTTCTTCATATGAAAAGGCCTGTCTGCCTGAATTACATTCAATTAACTCATCCTGTTAACTTCACATTCATTTCCAAGAGTTTGTTCATCTGTTTTAAGTAGAATTATACATCAGAAAGGCTTTTTACAATCAGAATACTGCATTTTTTTAAAGTCCTGTTGGAACATTTTGCAACTTGTGGATAGCAGAGGTCAAAAGATTAGAACCAAAAATTGTCCGGAAAACCAGTAGAGAGCATTGAATCTTCAATTTTATTTAGACAACACCCTGAAAAGGCCTGAGGTGAGAGCTAAGACTAAAAACTCTCACAAAAGTAATAGATTTCCAACTGAGCCAGGCTCTGGATGAGCGTCTATCCAGCTATGAGTCAGACTTTTCTGTGACATTGTGTGAAACTATCAACACCCTTATATATATTGTTTTTTTTAACCTTTCTTTTGTTTTCTTACACCAAAATCACCACCAGCTTCAATATGTACAACATGGAAAGCCCTTTTTAAACAATGCTAAACAATTTGGTCTGGGTTTCATTTGCATAAATATAAACACATACTGGTTGCGCTTTTCCCAAGCAATTGCATAAAAATATCGATGTCAGTTTTCTGTCCTGATATCAGGCCCGATATCAGCGTCATGTACTCATAAAAGCGAGACGATATTCCAAAGCAATGCCAGTTTTCTGATGGATTTTCCTCCTGTGCTCCACTGCAGTGCAACTCAAAGACTAAACAACACTTCATAACAGATGGTGGTGGTAATATACATTGGTGTATTAGCACCAGTGTGTATACACCAATGTATTATTCATTCATTTATTTTATTAACGGAGATCATCGAGATATCTGCTGATCTCTGGAGCAGAGGTCGTGCTTGACTTTTTTGTTGTCCCTCATTTTGACAAAAAATATTTTAAAAAATCATCTGAAGTGATCAGAATTTGGCGAGACTCTCTGAACGTCACCTGACTCCACAAACCCCCCCTGAGAGGGAGAATAATCCTGCAGCTGTGGTTCAGCTGCGCTAGACGCGCTCCAGAAATCCTCAGCATGCCACCGTCGACCCCCAGACAGATCAGATCAGAGACGATACTGTGACGTGAATTGTTCTTATATCGATTGATGTAGAGTGTTCTCTGTGCGTAAAGTTGAAACTGTCACATGCCACATTTTTCTGTCACCATTTAAAAAAAGAAAAAACTCCCGGCTCTACAAAGGATATTATCTATTAATAAAATAAATGAATTAAGTGACGTGGATGCGTACAATACAATCTAGTCACCCGGAATAGTCTGCTGTTTGGCTCCGGTTCTTTAAATTCCTCATGTTAAGCTACTTGACGCTACATGAAGTTTCCTCCTGGAGTTTTTCCTCCTAGTGATTGTTGTTTGCTGCACAGGATACAGCAACACTGGAACATCTTATCAGTTGTTGGCACACCCTTTGTCTTCTTTACCTCTTGATATGGACAAGGATCCGGATTATGTTTATCTCCTATGCAGGATTTGTTTCTGTTCATTTATATAGGACCAAGAGAGCATACACTAAAGAAGCTTGAGTGTATATTCTCTTGGGAATATACACTTCCCAGGTGTATGCTTCCCTCCAGAGGAAACAAAAAGCAAAAAACAAAGAAAAAACTAAAACAGAAAAAGGATATTAAAAAAAAGTGACGCAAAGTGGAATCAAAGTGTCTTGGTTATTTTTGGTAATTGTTTTATGGAAGATGTTTTTATACACTTTAACCTTCAGATCAGAGAGACGTCCTGTGGTCACAGGTAAACTGCCTGCTGTGATGAGCTCAGGCGTGGCATTGCAGAGGTTATTGCTTTTGCCACAAACAGGAAAACAAGGTATTCAACAGGGTAACTGTGCATCTGTCTCTTTCTCCTTCCTGTTCTTTTAACCCTTCGCCTGCAGTGAGTGGCCCCATCAGACCTCTGTCATCAATTCGCATTTCTAGTCTGCGGTTTACACTCTATTCATTCTTTCCTTTTACTGCAATAGTAAGCCCCAGCTTGTTCCAATGTTTTCATCCCATTGTTATGCTTTTCGATTGGAGGTAAAGACATTTCAATCAAACATAACAGGCATACAAGAGGGTTCATGTGGATTGTCGCTGGTCATCCAGCTTCTTCATATAAAATCCTATTTACTCTTTTTCTTCTCTGCCATCGGTGACAGAACATACCCAACACAGTTGCAGTTAAAAATATTTTCCAAGATGTTAATACAGTAAGCCATACAGATAAAATGCATGAAATATCCATTTTCTAAACTGTAATTTAAAAAAAAAAAGACAAACATCAAAGCCTTCAAAGCGGCAGAGTGACTCATTTTCTCAATCTAAAGGAACAAACATGAAAACAATATCAAAATCAGTTTACAATAAAGGATTTCAACATGTACGTGTTGAGAGTGTTTGGCTTGTGGAGAGACATGCCTGAGCAGCGAGGCATCCACCATGCAGACCTCCCCCTGAAAACATGATTAATGAGATGACAGCCATCAACCTTCACAGTCTACAGTGCTTTCATCCGAGGCCAAGAAATGGGTTTCTGCAAAAAAAAATAAAATAAAGAAAAACAAAGCCTGAGAAATGGTTACACCTCCTGGTGTGAATCAGAAAAGGACATTCAAATGGCTCCCTTTGTGTGCACATGTATTTTTATAATCCCAAAGAGAAGCACCCTCTGGGTTAAACATGCTGTAGTCACACAATTACAAAGTCAAAGCATATAGGTATAAAAAGATGCAAATGAAGCTGTCAGAGAGGGTTAATTGCTAAAGGTTGAGATTTCTGTAGATAAGCGTGAGCCGTGCCTGTGACGTGTGCCATGATGATCTGTGAAGTATTTAAAAGCTTTCGCAGTGCCCACGCTCGGATGTGGCATTCTCACATTGATCTAGTTTAGCCTTTGCTGAGCCACATGGGTTGCCGGTTCGAGCCCCCGCCTGCCTTTCCTGTCAGTGTTTGTCAGAAGGGCCGACGGTGCGACATGGCCGCCTCGCTTCTGTCCGACTGCCCCAGAGCAGCTGCGACTACCATCCAGTAGCTCACCATCATCAGCCTGTGAATGTGTGTGTGAATAGGAGTGACATATTTTATGGTAAAGCGTCTCTGAGGGTCATGAGAAGAAATCTGATGTCATTTCGTAAGAAGGCAGCATCATTTGCCGCATTTCACAAGAGGAACAACTGGTTTCTTGACAGATGGTACATCAGTGTGTACCTTATGCTATTATTGTTATATCATTCTTCCATAATGAGATAGTGCTAACATTAAAGGTGAGCTTATCCACAGGCAAACATCATTGCTCTTCCTTTCAAAGACGTATCAGTCCAACGTGTTTTGCAGCAGGTACATCAGCGGTGTCATATTGAGCCCTCAACATTATTTCGTGTGGCCCCCCAACATTAACTGAAAATTGGCAGCGTTTTATAAATTTGCACAAGCAAAGTGACATATTTTAAAAAAAACAATAAACATTTTAGCAACATTTTAACTGAATGTCAAAATTCATTGTGTTGAATTGAGGAATTTGCTGACATTAAAAACAGTGTTTTTCTTTTTGTTCCTATTTTCAAGTTTTAAGATAATAAAAAAAGAGATAAAACTTTTGCAAAAAAAAGAAAAAGATTTTTAGTTTAATTCTGGAACTGTGGAAATGTAATACAGTTATCCCATAAAAAGACAAAAAAAACCTAGAATAAATCTCCATTTGTATTTATATAGATATATTTAAAAACATTAGTTACTTCTTTGTCATTTTTAGACACTGGAACTTAAAAACCCATCATTTTGTCTTGTGAGATGACTAATTTTCCAGCCTACAATTATAGTGATATTACAAACAGCATAAACATATGGGAGCTTTTCTAGGAATTTTTTTATAATAACATAATGTTTTGCATTGAAAATAAACCATATGGAAACAATAGCAAACCATATTCCATTGGAACTTCTGCGTCTGCTACCACTGCTAGAGTTTGAACAGAAATTAAAACATCACTTCTTACCTGTACAATGAATAGAATACTGCCCAATGTGTATTACTAAGATAGAATGCCTTACTTTCAAATTTTCCAAAATGAGGCATCTGTTGAACATGCATCATTAGGCTGCATTAAAAATGCAAGCAATTTGCTGTGAACAGAAGCATAAAAGAAGGAAGTTGCTACAATTTGGTAAGTCACATTTGCAGCTTCCATGTAAGCAGGTTGTGGTAGAACAAATATGCCTGTTTTGTTTTCATAGCAGCAGATGTCTAGTCTTGCTGTAAGATGTTCACTGTTTTCATCAGAGAGAGTGAAGAAAATGTCTCTCTGGTGGCTAGGTTTTCCAAACAGTTGTGTCCAGGATGTGTGGGGACTGCAGAGATGCCAGCTGCATTTTCTTTTTCTGACCCTTAGATCTGTGCAAGTCCTGATTGAAGGAAAAGTCGTTTTTTTTTTTTTTTTTTTTTTTTGTTGCAGTCTGGATCGGTCCTTTTATGTGGATGAGTCAAACCACACAGTGCTCAGAATAATGCCAGTGTATTAGATGATCAGCAGGTCCTGTCACACAACATAATGGACATGCAAAATTCTGTGTCCCAGAAAATTTTAATATAAAACAATAAATAATTTTAAAATATAAATGTCAGGCCTCTGAAAAGAATATGCATTTCCTGACAGTCAATACTTGGTTGAGGTTTCTTTTGCATGAATTACTGCATTTTTGCAACATGTCATGTGGTTCTGGCTTTAAGTCGATGTAGTAATAGTTCACCTTTTTATCAATAAATATGTAAATAATAAGTTTTACTTGACAAAAAAATATTGAATGTTTTTGCAATGCTTGATTTTTTTGAGTTGAAACTGTGCAATCGTTTTTTTTGTTGTTTTTTTTTCAAACTTATTTAGGGAAAAAACAAATCAAGTGTTCAGAAAAAAATGTTGAAAGTTTGCTTAGAAAATAATTGCTGTTTAAACCTGTTATTGTCTGGTAAAATCTACAAAAAACTTATAAAGTTGGATTTTGATCTTTGTAACATTTTTCTCCAGCCGCCTCCATTCCTCACATGAGAGGAAAAAAAAAAAAACTTAACAAAAAAAAAGTTTAATACAAAAACTGGCAGACAAAAATGTCTATTTGTCCTGTTGTTCGTTCTCTATCGTCTTCTTTTGGTTGGATTTTTCTAGTAGCTTTCTAAAACTTCTTATTTAGACCCACGGAAGGACAAAGTCGATGCCCTTGACCTTGGCCTTGGAGCAGCATCACATTTCCCAACAACACTAAGTCTTCCGGGATTTGAGCGGACTTTCAGACCACATCGAGACGGCTTCTTCCCAAACGGCTGTTAGCGGACAGTTTGAATCCTGCAGCCGGACAAAAGGGAAAACATGCAACAAAGAACTTAAGCGGCTTAAGTGTAAAGAGTTGAGCTACCGTATGCGTTTCCAATAATCGCAGAACAATGTTACCACAGCAGCCATTGCGTCTGAAAACCACTGCAGTGTGAGCAGCGCTCCTGTGTGTGTTATCCTGTTTAGTGTTGTGGGGTCAGGAGCCTATCCTCAACCCTCCATTCTCACACACTCAAACACACAATTTAGAAGTTATGAAAAAGGAACTCATGTCCTCCTGTTAAATTGTCGAATGAAAAATAACTGCCTCATCATCCTCTGAAAACACACACACCTCACATTGCAGCTCACTTTTTTCCCCCCAGATGTTTCCGATAATGCACGGTATTCATCACCAGTAAATAGTTCGACACTACAGAATGAATATGGAAGGAAATTGTTGCACACACTCCACCTTATATGTCAATAACTCTGACTCCTGAATTGATGCGGCTTGATTTTATCCGCTGCACCTCATTTCCACTCTGGTGTCCACCTGCGTAGATCTAAGAGCTTCGAGGAGATCCTGTCCCATCACCCAAACGGATATATTCTCCCTGGGATATTTTGTTCTTTCTTTTTTCACTCTTCTCCTCATGACTCATTTGCTGAGAGTCTCTTTCATTTTGTCAACTCGTTAAATAAGTTCCTTTTAGATACTGCTGCCAGCAATTGATCAATAGCATCTATTTTACACAAACTAAATCACACTTGGTTAAGACCGAAACAATGGATATACATCTATTTAATTATTATTATTTGCATAATTTTTCTCTGAATTATTTTTTTTAAATTGAAAACATAATAATGGGGATGAAGGATTCTCTCTTGATTATTACAAGAGGAGTTCTATTGATCAAATTAAAAATGAATAAAAAGAAAAAGAAAAGGTTGTGACTGGATCTGTGCACTTTGGACATTTTACTTTTCATCATACAATGAGAGCACCGGGCCATGAATGACCCCAAAACTACGATGTCTGCAAGGAAAAAGAAACAAAACAAAACAAAAAAATGTTCAGACTTTCAGGAAAAGCGCACTTAACTTTATTTTGACTGAATGACGTCTCGATGAGGACTTCAGCCACAAGCGCTACCTTAATGCTTCCAAAGGCAGAAAATAATCTTTTGTCTTTGGATCTTCAGATAATCCGTCTGATCTGCAGACACCCGGGGGAACCACCGTCGGTGTTGTTTAACCTTGCAGGCGCGACCATCAGCAGCCATTACGGACATCTGGGAAAGACGCGTTTCAGAACGAATGGAAAACGGAGGCAGAGCAGACAGGGGGTGACTATGGCAACCAGATAGCATGAACACATATAATAGAGCCATTAGCTGTATTATATAGACATAGGCTTAAACACGGACATATTTCCCCTTACTCAATTTGCTTGTTTTGCAACATGATAATGTGACAGCTGGCATCTGGACACATGGTAAAAAGTCAAGCTCCGTGTGTGAAAATGATCTTTGACGTTGGTAACTTAGGCATAAAATCTCAAAGGTCAAAGTAACATGTCAGAGCTTCTGGCTTGCGGACGGAGGAAGAAGGGAAAGAAAAAAAAAAAAGAGGAAGGACCAAAGTTTCATTTGACGTGTTTTACAAAGTAATGTTTGAAACTTTTGAGAGTTTTAAAATCATTTTTGAGCCTCAAGAAAACAACCAATGTCATTGTAAGTTTGCTATTTTCTTCTACTTATTAAAATTACAAAAGTAAAAAATAAATGCAGCCATATATGCGTATGTACATATATAGCAGATGTAAATGCTCAAACCTTTGGAAAAAACACAACTTAAATTCTAGAGTCGTTTTTTTTTCTTTTCTTTTTTTAATCGGGATTTAAAATAAAGTGATTCAAGATTATTGACATCAATATTTGTCATGTTGCTCTATCTGGAATGGAAAGAATGACACAGACCTTTTAACCTTTCTTTGCAGAGGTCATAGCTGCAAAAAAAAAAAAAAAACAACAACAGAAAAACAAAAACAAACAAAAAAACGGCTAAAGATAGATATCACATCCTGTGAAATACACTGACTGGCCAAAAAAAAAAAGTCCTTTTGGAGGAGAAGTGCAGGGATTATTGTTTTCAGCTGGCAGCAAGTTAAACTTGTGTGATGCAGCAGGTAGCCACAGTCAAAGATCGGGACCAACTGGACTGAATCTGAGTGTAAAGAGTGGTTCAGGTACATTTACAAACAGATTGAATATAATAATGTGCTTTACAGACGTTGGTCTATCTTACTGTCTCATCGATCTCGGTTACATAAAAAAAAAAAAGATAATCTGGAAAAAGAAATGAAACATTATTTTTTCTTCACGTTTTTTTTTTTGGCCAGACACTGTAGTCCGTAACTGACTGGTTCACTACCATCTTCACAAGCACATAGGTGAGTAAAGTACAAAACACTCCCATATACATCAGTCTCATCCAGGTTCTTTTGTCTTTAACACGATTCCTACTCATAGGTTTGCACCAGAGTGGAGTGAGCGACAGAGGGACGTCACGTCGGCAACCGCTTGTAGTTCTCAGTCAGTGGGGAACTTAGTCAAATGGTTGACTGAAAATTGTCCCCTGAACGTCAGTCCGCCGGCCTCGGGTCCAGGAAAAACAGCTTCCACTGTTGATGTCGGGCACATCGGGTTAAAAGTACACATTCACAAACACATGAATGTTGCTTCATAGCAGCTACAGGGAACATTCATACGTGTTGACATTAGTGAGATGTTTTGCTCCAATATCGTTTTAAAAAATTAAACCGAAGAAATTCTTTCGCAAGCTTGGCAAAGAAATACTCACTGGATGACTGGACAGAACAGACATTTCAAGTCTTCATTTTTTTCTTCTCTCTCTCTCTCTCACAGTTTTACATGACTGCAGCATGACAGCAGATATGTACCGTAGAATAAATAATAAATACAGGAAAAGATGGAAGTTTGATGCAGATAGTAAGACGAAACAATAAGAAGCCGGGATGTCCCGATGCTACGCAGGTGTCCCAACCATAGTCCTGAATACTGACTCAGGAGATCCTGATGAAGTTTCTATGCCAGAACCTGATGCAGTGGCATGATTTACAGCCAATTTTGGAAAAAAAGAGAAAAAGATATTTCTCCTCTTACAATGTTTCTAATTTTTGTATTTTTGTCATCGTTAAATGTTTGGGCTTTGCTCTACCCAGGACAGTCCATGATTTAGTTATTAGCCACTCCATCTCTTTAGCCGTTGTGATCTTGTTTGGTTCAGTTCTGCTTTTGCTTAAAGTCCTTCAGATGGTCTCATATTTCTCATGCACCACCAAATTTATGGTGAGACAATTTGCTTCAAATTGCTTAATGTCAAACGTGTCCACCGTTGTGGTAGACAATAGTTTAAAACCATGAATGCACTGAAGTATAGTAATGCAACTCAGATCTTCAGTAATGCTTATACTGATATGAATTGAGAGGAATGATTGCTTTAAGTGTGAACATTGCACATTTAACTTGTACTTCCATTCCCCAGCAACAATAAATAAAATGCCAAAAAATAAACTATAAAAATAAATAGATTAAAGATTTAGTGCAATTAACCGATGAAAAGATGGCTGTAAAATCTAAAGATAAAGTCTGGTTTGCATAGAGGTCTAATGCTCAAACAAAGAAGCATGAGGACCACTGCGGCTGCCTAAGAAGATATGGATTAAATAACCTTGGCTTGTTTAAAACAAGGAGTCTGGAGTACAGAGGGGGGAAAAAAATGGTGTGGGAACAATAGATACAAATGACAAAAAAAAAAACTGAAACGCTTATTAAGAACGCGAAAAGTAAGAAGTCGCTAATTAAACCAGACACAGTTCACAACGCTGTCAAACAGGCGTCAGCTGTGAGCCGACAGCGCGCAGACCGAACCGTCGTCCCGCCTAACGCGCTTGTTTTGAAGTGAAAGTCACACCAGCGAGTCGCGCGAATCGAAATCCAGACTGTCGGTATGAACATGCCTTGAAGCTGCTATGACTCTGTGATGATGAGGTGTTTCAGAAAAAAAATAAAAATAATGCCATCTCAGAAAGTAATGCCTTTTCATAGAGTGCAGGAGTTAACTGTTCACTTTGTACATTTTCTACACACACTATGATCAAGGTAGAAATGAGGATGCACTATGCTATAGGACTTTGCCTGAGAAATAATGGTGTATTCTGTAATATTCTCGACTGATCGCCTTGAAGGACCAGCGTTTCTTCTGTTTTGCATACAACTGTAAAAAATACAGTGAAATTCAACAATCACATTGCATTATTTCCTTTCCTTTTTTTTTTTTGTCATTGACTTAAAAAAGCTTACTGGTACTGTACAGATATTGAACAGATGTCACACAATAATAGTATTAATCTGAATTTACACTTCAATATTGGGCAATAAACAGTCAACTATCAACAGTAACACACATTTTCTTCATTTTTTTTTTTCCCTATTTCACATACAAAAAAAAAGGTTGTTTTTGGGGGGAGGACACACAAGCTCTGTAGTTTTACCATCATCAAATTAGTGCATGTTTAAACTTTTCCCTTCTCTCCACAGTTGCCTGTCACTCTCGGTGAACCGACAGAGAACAGACTCCGATGTAAAGCCGAAAAGGAAATATGAAAGAAAGCAAAGAGTGTGAGCCAGTGGCATTCTTGGTTTCCTGCTCTTCTCATAGGACTAAATCGTCTGTTCTTGTTGTTCAGTGCAGCGAGAAGCTCGGAGTGAGGGTCACATTTTCCATCAGAACTTGAGCAGGTGGGATAAGGTTACAGTCAGCAGGAGGCAGAGGGAGCAGCGGCGGAACATGGGCGTTCCGTTTACATCGTGCATCGCACCCGGACCTGCAGAAGAGACAGAACGTTATTCCATATCTGTCTGCAAATTTATTTTATGCTTTTTCAGTGTTTGCACTACAGGAACTTTGGCGACAGTTCACTTTTTGAACAACACAAAGTAAGTGCTGCCCACTGTGGTTTACAGCACTGCTTTTTATATTCTTTACCTTTTCTTTACCTTTGCTTTATGCTAGAAGTTTTTTTTAAGCATGAGAAACAAACATATTCTAAATATTATAAATGAAGGCATAGGTTCCAAAAATATATTCTAAAAATTCACAAAAGATGTTTTTTAAACAAGCATTCGTTCTATTCCTAACATTCAGTGGATTTAATTTCGATGACGATGGCTCTCAGATTTGACTCCATATTAAGTTTGATCTGATTTACAAATGATTTGTTGAATATACAACTCTAGACTCTGCATACGAATGGCGACAACCCTTTGTCAAGAGCAGCTTACCAGGTTAAATGCTTTCTAATCAAATGAGATTTGAGGATTTCTCAAACATGCATGAAAGAATGAAAGCAACACTCCAGGTGATTCCTTTTCTTTTATGAAGGAATCACAAATCATAATCTCCAATTTTACTGTTTGACTAAAACTTTATTTTCCCTCCTTCTAGCTCTGAAACTGCTAGGTTTTGTTTTTTTTGCAACATGCAGAAATCACTCAGTGCTTGCTGTCCATTTCACCCTTTAAAAGGGAGAGATAAAACAGACATATTTAAAATAAAATGCTTAAATAAACATGCTTGTTTTGTACTAGTAGGTAGCAATGACATGTTGGGTTTCATGGACGGTTTCATGAAAATAATGAGCTTTGCAGGCTGCGCACAGGTGGCACCTGGGAATTTTTCACAAATCTAAGTATAGCCCTTTTTTAATATAAACATGTAGATATTTTTCAGACAGTGTTTGGCTTAAGAGAATAAAATACATTCCATTATTTTTTATTAAATTCTTTTATTTGGCCTAGTCGTCAGCCTCCATATTTTCTTTAAGGTACTTTTCCTTCCATGCTGTAGAACAGCGTTGGATAACGATGCAGCTGATGAATAGTAAAGTAGACTACCATGCAGGGAGTTACATAAAGAACCTTCTACAACAATGTGAATTTTTAGGACTTTTTAAAGTATTTCTATACTCACCATAAAGAATTATACTGGCATTAGTGATTCCCATGGTGTTCATGGCGACACAGGTGTAGTTTCCATAGTCTTCTTCTGAGACATTGAAAAAGATGAGCAGTGACTGTTTCCCTTGGGTTTCTATCTTAAGGCCGTTTATTCCATTGAGGAGCCTGTAAAATACAGACAATCTATCAAACTCCAGAACGGTTAGGGTTCAGACAATAATCAATAATCCACGCTTTTCAATTCATCCTCATTCTGTTGGCTCAGATGTTTTATCACATTGGTAACATAAACAATCAGCTTAATATAGAAATAAATCTGAAGAAACACACAATTCTTATTCTGTATCAAACATTTCTACAGTTGTTTGTAATATTTAGCATTTCATTTATATATATAAAAAAACCCTCCACTAATCTCTTATTTTTTTAAATCGTTTTTTCTTAGCCATATTCCATCAACATTATGTTTGTCCTTCCATATGTAGCGCATTATTTGGTTCTGGTTGCTTTTTTTTTTGCTTTTTTTAGGTGACTATTATTTGTTTTGTAACAGGGGTTTGATTGATTTTTATTGATCCAATAGATTCACTCAAAAACCCTGTCCAGATTTCCGAGTTTGGTCCAATCAGGTAAACGTTACATTATTTACAGCTGGTGACCAGAGCAGAAAAAAAATTAATAAATTTGAGGACAAAATACATAAAACGTTTTAAATTTGTGGCGACCCTGGAAAGTGACTGGTGGATGTATGGAAAGACAGTCTGTCATATATTTGTACAAAGGTTTTACTTTGTATTCTACATGACTTAAAGACAGTCCTGATCATTTTCATAGCAACAGAGGTCTACTTTCAGTTTTAGAAGTCAACAGTTTACGTGCCATGTCAATTAAATGTAATGGAATTCATTAAAAGGCTGTAATTTTAGTCAACTATTAGCCGAACAGCATTAATTTATTTTTCATGTTTTACCAAATTCTAACAGAACCAAACACTTTTAAGTGCTAAACTATTAAATGTTCTAATACAACCCTTTGTCAATAATAGTTTACCAGGTTAAATGCTTTTCATAAATGAATTTTCTAATCTCTGACAAGTCCCTTTGGTAAAAATTCCTACATTTGAAATGCAACACGTACACAGCAAAAACCAGTAACGGCTGCATTTTAAACCAGAGATTATTAAGGTTTTTTTTTTAACAAAAGATGAAAAATGATAATCAAGTGGATACTTTTTTCATATAATATGAATAAACATTTTATTAATTCACAGATCCAAATGACATGCAATGAAAGGTGACCGAATCCTGTGTAAAAACCAGAGGCGATGAAAAAGAAAAAGAAAAAAAAAAAGACTAAGTGTTGTTCTTTTCAAAGCCGTTCTCACAGACACAGGAAGCGGAGAAGGTACACTCGCCTGCGGTCTTCTTTGTACCACTCAAAATCTGCCCTCGGAACGGCAGAGGCTTCGCACTGCAGAACCCCTCTTTGTCCAACTGGAGTGCCCGTACTCCTCGCCTTTGAAATGAAGGGAGGGTCTAAAAATGAAGCGGGAGGGAAAAAAAAGACAGCCATCAAAACCAATCCATGCCGACAGAGTAAGCAGTAGATACATTTAAACAATTATAACAAAATATATAAGTTCTACACCCCTCCTTTTTCAGTTTTCCAAATGGAAACGTAAATAAATGTGAAATTATTACTCTGATTGGTCGGTGATAACTTAGACTTATTTTATTGTCGTTGCACAAAGAAGCATAAGTGAAATTGGCAATGAAATGTCATCGTAATTATTACTGTTCAAGTTTCACGTAGCTTCTTTTTCTTTTATTTTCCCCCCCATGGCAACTAAAGGAAATTAATTGTACTAATCATTTATCGCGTTTTCTTCCCATTAAGTCATTCGGTGCATTATTGCAGAGTTGAGAATAAACCTTCGGGAATAAGTGACAAAGTAGGAAGAGGACAAAGAATGAGGAAGTCTATAGAGACTCCTACGTTCATTGCTGGAAACAATAAGATTAGCAGCATTATCTCCGAAGCTGACGTTTTAGATTTAAGCCAGAACGAAAATACACATGCGTCACACTGAAGGGTAGATTTTGTATTAACCTACATTTGAAGTTCCTTATATGAAACCAATGCAGCTTCGCCAGACTCCACATAAAAAGTCTTTATTTTCTGAGACCAACTACTGCTCCACTTTTCAGACACCTTATCTAACTGAAACCTGGACAAACTGTCCAATAAAACACATGATACACACAATTTTATAACTCAGAAGAAAATCCCACTTGTTTGAAATGGAAGAGTGCTTCCCTCATGAATAAAGATTTTAATTTAATGAAGCCATGTATAATTTATCATTTCAATTAATGACAAAAACTCAAAAAAAAAAAGAAAATGGTGGTTGGTTTTTATGTTATTTACTTTAGAATCAGACACAAGAAAGAAAGAAAAAAAAAATCTTTCTTTCCAGGCTTTCAGCCTTGAGCTCAGATCAAAAATATAAAAAAAAACATTCTCAAACATAGAATTTAACTTTAATTATTAATTGGTCAGGTTTATGTGACGTGGTTGTTCCTTTGTTCGTACTGTTAACATTAGCTTTTAAAGCAGCCGTTATCCATCTCACTCCGTCAACGCATTAATTATCCATCAGCAGTGGAAAGTTACATGTCGATCAAAGCAGAATCCTCTATAGTCCAACGTCTGACGGATTTCTTTTTCTCTTTAGATGATACTCTAAGATTCCCCCCTACTGATGTGAATGGGATAATCCTGCATGTGTCAAACAGGTGTTATGTTGAAGCGAGTTCTGCCTTGGAGAAATGTTTTTTTTTTCCCACCAAAACACTTGATTTTGTGGAAATATCCCTGGATAATCTTCTCAGAAATACTTTTTGCAATAATTACACAACTTTTTTAATTAGCAAATGACACAAATGTCTTATTCAACTCATCACGAGCAACGTCCTTGGCTATCACTAGGTGAGTTTACGGTTTTTCTAAAGGACATTTATTCAATGAGAAAAATCTGTTACCATAAAAACGCCTCAAGTTGAAACAGATTTCCAATTTAAAACTGGTTCCTTATTGTGAGGCAAACTACATGTCATTTATGTTGCTGCCTAACATCCGTTGACGTGGCGATGAAGACAAACAGCTCAATTCAGAGATAATTAAAACAGTAAATATTCAATCAGGCAGAATGGAGTAGTTTTCTTGTTTGAGGCGACCTTGCTGAAATTCTCTGACAAAAAAAAATCTCTTTATTTCAGTTCATCATTTCATAAAACAAATATGAAAACATCCAGTTTTATCCAGCTTCAGTACCCTCAAAACTGGATAAGGGTACTAACTATGAAGTGATGATTTTTTTCGGGTAGTATTTGATTCTAAAAAACCTATTTTTTAATGTTTTATGTAAAGCATGTAGGATAACATGGATAATCTGATGTTTAGACGCTTCATATCGTCATAAAACAAAGAAGGGAATTAATCTCGAGGGGAGAATTTGATAGAATTTTTCAACAATTCCATTATTACATTAAATGTGTGGTTTCCGCAAATCCATGTTTGCTGAGACCATGAAAACACGTCAATCAGCAATCAATTCAATGTTGAAATTAAACTTGATCTGTTTGTCCGTTTTTCACCTTTTCCTGAGCCTGAAATGTAAAGTCGTTAAAACGAAGCCTTTATTTTTAAATTATTTCATTCAGAGCATAAATAAGAAACACTTTTCTGTTTTTAGATTTTGATTGGCAACGGAACTGAAAGAACAAATAATACCTGGAGTTTAAAGCCATCAAAAGCTTCTGTTTTCCTTCATGACTGAAGGCATGGTATGTTCTTTGAGAAGCAGGTGGCATCGGTTTACAGTCCATCCTAATGAATTTCATATTACATTGAATTATAGCATTTTTCACAAAAGTTTTTTTTTTTTTATTTAACACATAAAAACTCTGTTTCCAGTTTGTGTTGGTCCATGTAGACATTGGTTCCCCATTGTTAAGCCTTGCACTTGAAACTGCCTTTGCATGTATTTATGTGTGAATGTTCCAGAACCAGGTTACCAAGTAGAGGTCAAATAATAAACCACCTCTTACCTTGCTTTAGTTAAGTGCATCCAGCCACACAAAAAGCTGATAACTGATAAAGGTCGACGCACTTCGACGGTGCCGTAAAACACAGTAATTTTCTCCGAAGTAGTTTACCCAAATAACTGGTCCGTCCAAAAGCACCGGTACTTTTAGAAACCTGTGTTTCTAAAAGCATTAAGTTTACTGAATAAACGCAAATATCGCTCCGTTCCGGCTACTGCTGCACTGATTCTGGAGTTCTTCTTCTGCTGTTGCACTGAATCACCACTTGCGATAGAAAAACTTTCACATTGGTGGAGGAATTAAAATTTTGGACACGAAGATAATTCCGTATGTCAGGTGTAAACGGAAGCATCTCGACGTAGCATTCGAAGGTCAAATCCAAAACGCAAGCAGAAGCATGAAATACAAATAATTTGGACCACAAGTGCCACAATTTAATGAGCTAATAAGGTCAAGAATTGAAATGTATTTCATTTAATCAAAACTCTAGATGCACATATAGTATTAATTCAACTATCTTTCATATTAAACAAATAAAAATATATTAAGGAGTAGATATTTATTTGTGTAGGTGTGGACTTCCTGCGTCAGAAGCATTCTGTTTGTTCCTCTTTGTGCAAGGAAATGATGTGCAACCAAAACAGCTCCTAACATCCTGAATGCCCAATATCGTCTGAAAGTCAAGAGCCATTTCCAATCTGACCATGAACACGGCAGCTTGGCGCTTACAGTTGACTGTGACTTGCACTCTCCTGATGTCAGAGCTGGAGATGTCGTTTGAGGCGATGCACTCGTATATTCCCGACTGCTCTTTGGTGATCGAGATCAGCTCCAAATGTTCCCCCTCTGTCACAAATTTATGGCCACCTGCACAGAGTAGAGAAAACAGGAAACATGGGCATTTAGTCTTATGGCAATACTCACTGGTTTCAATGGAGAACGCATTACCTTCATATTTTATTTAATTTTTTTACAAACCTGATGAATGTTAAATTAAAAGGCTACATATTATCTATGTTAGCAATATTTTATATTATATTTGTATATTAATCCATATTTCAATATTACATAGCAATGTCCAAATTACAATATTCATGTGGTGGTAAAAAAAAATAAATAAAAGCAATGTTAGTCAGAAAAACAGTTTACTACCTTAGGAGGATAATCGATCAATAACCTCCCCAAGGTAGGACATTTTCACTTTCAAAGTAATTAGTGAAATATGTAAAGACTAAGAAAAACAAAAACAAACAAACAAAAAAAAACTAAGGGCAGCCATGTTTTCCGAGGTGATCACAGATGGGAAGGTTTTCTCTTCGGTCCGGACAATTTGGTTCACATACTGTGGACATATAAAGTCAAGGCGACACCTGTGTTATTTTTCCAGTGTGTTGAATTCAATCAAATGTATATTTCTGATCTTTTGCTGTTTAATAAATAAAAAGGAATTTGTTTTTTGCTTGGCCAGACCCGTCTTTAGAGACATAGACTGTCAGCGCACAAAGACACAACAGAGAGTTTGGCAACAAAATGTCACTGGCTACTGGAGTGCAAAGAAAAAAAATACTGAAAAGATGTAAGTATATATATATAAATATATACTTTTGACCTTTGGTGCTGCTGCACTTGCATCACACAGTGATAAACTTGATCTAGATTCTGAGAGTGAGGAATCCGCAGAGTTTGATGTTTTCCTACATGTCAGACATCCTCAGGTCCTGATCTGCTAAAGGTTTGTGTGCATAAAAACAGACACAAACTTGATATCAAGTGAAAACCGGATCTGCAAGCAACACATGCGCAAAGGGGATTGTGTAGCAAGACGAGAAGAATCACAGGTGCGATAAATTTAGCATTGCGTAGGTTTAGAACCAGACTGCTAGATGCAGTTTTTGCAACTACATCTAATACTTTTGAAAAGTAGGCGTGAAACTGGTATTGTATGTATTCGGTCACTGTGGCGACCGGGAGGCGTAGAAACATTGACTTCATTGCTTGTCCAATATTTGGAACATTTAAAGGATGCAAAATAAAATAAAAAAAACAGATTTTGAGCTGCAAGATTACTGAATAATTCATCACTTTATGGCAGCACACTGCTGCGTCTTGATGCTCTGCGGGAGCGCATCTATTTTGCCCGGAAAAGGTGATGCAGATTATATTTATCAGCATGTTACACAAAGATCTTGGCTGGTGGTGTGGCACATGTCAGATCACATATTGAGTAAAATGGGTGGGTGTCAAAACACCCACGTCCCCCATCGGATGCCCGTGTAAGCCTTTAAAAAAAACAAACAAATTCAAGCTAGCGGGAATGGAGCGGAAGGAGGCCTCTGCGTGCGACAGCTCATCAGTTTTGTTCTATTTTGAAGCGAGGATTTACCCTCGGCTGAAGTTCAGTGATCTGTTCCGACTCAGCGGACATCACTGCAACCCATCTTGTGTTACTAGAAAGAAAGAAAAAAAAAAAAGTAATGTCTGTCCCATAGCAACAATGTTAGTCCCAACATTACCTTAAATTCCCCGGCTGGTTTTCTGCACAAACTACATTAATGAATATTCGATTACCTTGAGGCTGGTTAGCAGGGGAGACATTGACTTGTAATTTGCAGCTTCCTGTCCGCACTACACTGAAAGACTGTTTCACCGTTTGCTTGTTTTTTAAGTAACATAGACAGCATTTGATCATCTTTAAGTTTAAATCTAAAATACTTAGAAATATTCTAACGAGCAATTCTTAGACTATTGACCCAAACCTCTTATTTTATTTTTTTTGTGCCTCTTTTCCCCCAGAAAATCTCATTTGCGACACTTCCGTATGTGGTACAAATTTGGATGCGTATCCGATCATTTTTAATTTCACTCTAAACAGTCACGTCGCACTTCAGCCGACTTCGCTGACGTGAATCGTGCATCACATTCCTTCGCCAGAACAACCCAGACACTGTAAATTAAAAGATGGAAACAATGGCTGAAGTTTATAATCATGACGTTACAAAAGAAGTCTGTGTCAATGAAGCGCATCACTATCACACCACCACTGCACATCCAAACAGACGTCTCTCCAGACGTTGTAGTCAATGCAACAAAAGGCCATCGCAATTAGGTTGTGCTTTCTTTTTCTTTGCTCGCTTTGTCTTGTTACGATCTCGTCATAATACTGTCAGCTCCCGCTGCTCTGTAGCTTTATCGATCCATAGACAATAGATTGATTTGTCTATTGGTCCCTCTGTAGTACATTATTACTTCCTTTAGAGGCCTCTGTGTAAACTGTTCACAGACAAGCCTGACTGCTGTCACATTTGTTTAGTATCATGAATGGTTAGACACACAAAAAAATTGGATTTTAGCCAAAAATAATAATAGAAATACTGGAACTGAGCATTGCAGGTTGTAGCCTAAGTTATTGTTCAAACCTTGTTTTGTTTCTTGAGCAGAATGTATTGCTGGATCCCCTGTAACAATTTTATTTAGGGTTGGAATGGTGGTTAAAAATGGCCGGTGGTAGCAAAAACCTGGGCTGGCTGGAGGTCTAATTTATTTTCACATAGCACTACCTTACATTAGTCCTGTCTATCTTACTAGCAGTGCTTACTAGACTGAATGACTTAGGCAGAATAAAACTGTTAAGCATCCCTCACTTGACGCAAAATAAGGCAGAGCAAATAGAAATAAAAACCTGTTATGAAAGTTTTTTAAAACTCTGGTTATATTAAGGTTTAAAAACATCTCCTCCACATCTCTCTAGGAATTAGTTTGACTCTTGGGTGAGAGCTACTTCATGAACCGTTCTGTGGCTGCACTTTCACAGCACTTCTGTGCAAAAGTGTTTTATTATGACACAAATGCTGATTTTTTAATTTTTTTTTTTTTATTAGATAGCCGTTTTAATCCAAATCAACTGAAATGTCAATCAAGCAATATTTCAATACCACCATAATGTGCAGACGTTACTGCAGCTGGCTGGGGGATTCACTGCAAAGGCTGTGGGCAAGGGGATAATCAGCTTGTTGCACAGAACCTGGGGATCTGCTGGCAGTTAATTGAACATTTTCATCACGGATAACTAGATTAGGTAGAAGGAATGCTGCTGAGTTAGTAGACTTATCTTGCAGCAGCCAAGGATCCAGAGAATTGTGCCGACAATAATGTAATTTACTCACTAAATTTGTGGGAGATTTGATTATTTATGTCTGAACTCAAACACTGTGGTTTGCCTTCAAAATTTAAGGCTGTAAAACCGTTTAAATATCAGCGTCAATTTAGAAAATGAAGGTTGTTTTTTTTGTTTTTAAATTTGGAAAACAAGTGCGACCCGTTTCCCGCCGAAAGCTGAGTGAGTGCTCAGAGCCTGTTGCTGCTGGGTTTGTCTCGGCTCTCATCTGATTCCCATTAAGCCCGCCGCAGATCATTCATTTGGAGGCGAGCGAACATGCGTGCGCGCGCGTACGGTCTTTATGGAAGAATAATCAGTCACATCTCGGTATTCAAATAGCAATCTGAAGGGAGCGCAGGTGAAAATAGCTCGGACAATACTCTGTTTATTCCCGCCGAGAAACCTGATGACTGCAAAACCGGAACGCCGGAGCGTTCCAAAAAGCTGCGAAAATAACGGCCTCAGAATAAATATTAGGATATAGACGTCAATCTAACTTACCATGGAGAATACAATTAAAGAGTGAGTCATGAAAATCACATAGTACAATCATCTTCATTATCGACTGCCTTGTGGAATGGTCTGTGGCACTTGCCAAATCTTTTGTGCAACATTAGCATCCATACAGCGTGACTTGATGACTAATAAGAGACACATTAAAGGGCCGGGCAGCGGCCGACACAAATGTGCAGCTAAAAACACTTTATACAAAACAGTAGAAACCATTAGCCTGAGCAAATCTGGTGCTCAAAGATTAGAAAATTACTTACAAAGCTCATAGTAGAATATAGTATCTGCTAACCTTGGAGATGGCTCTAATACAAACCCCAAAACAGATATAAATTTGTTTTATGTGGTCTGTAAAAGAAAAAAACAAACAAAAAAACAGCCAGAGCATTGGCTGCATTTCTGAAATGGTTTATTGGGAAATATTCAGATAAATCTAGATCTAATATGTTGCACTGAGAGTTCTGATGACCTCAGGGGTGTCAAACTCCAGTCCTCAAGGGCCGGTGTCCTGCAGTTTTTAGATGTGCCACAGGTACAAAACCGCTGGAATGAAA
>CAEFZY010066188.1:0-25070 GCA_903066815.1 Brachyrhaphis roseni
GATAAAGGGAATGTCAACAAAACAGTCAGATAGGTCAGTCAAACTTTATTAATAGATTACAAACCAGCGTTCTGACAACTCTGTAGCATCACACGATAAAACAGATGACAGAAATAAGGCATTACAATTGGAAATAGTAACACAAATAGCAGCTGCATCTAATTAACCGAGCTTAATAGCTTAATGCTAAATGGCTAACGTTTAGCTCTCAACAATACAAGTAAACAACACCAAACGACCATAATATTCAACGGGACAAAGTGCAAATGCAGCTATTAGACATTTAGAAAACCGAACTAAACCAACAACAGTATTACTTACATGGACGCACACAATAGAAGTCTGCCTTGAGAGCCGCACCACTCAATACTCAGATCCATGAACAAGATGTAGCAAATATGAACGGGAAGCCACCTAGTGGCTGAAATAAATTGCTACATTTAAAACACTTTAATAAAGTGTTTTAAAGTGTCTTTCTAAGACTTTAAAACATAAGGCGCACTGTCGGCTTTTGAGAAAATTGAAGGCTTTTAGGTGTGCCTTATAGTGCGGAAAATACGGTACATTGTTTTGATGAATGTGTCTGCAACATATACAGGAAATGGGACCCCAGGCTAATAGTTTTAAACAAAAAGACAAAAAATTGATGAGGCGCACAGATGGGGGCCGACACAGGAGACTGCTTTGAAGTCTTCCAGCACCGTGACTACAACTTGATTCAAAGGGGGAGAGAAACTTTGTGTTTGTTTGTGCTCATGAGTCTGTTGCTGCTTTGTTCTCTTTTCTGGCATCCGATGGGCCCAAACTCAAGAACAGATGACAGAGAGACTGAGGAAAAACCCTCCCACTTACCCCCTCCTCTCTGGACTCGGCCATTTGGCTGTCAGACGGACCTCGGTAGAAAGAGAGGGAAAAAAATAGGGTAAGCAACACTAAAATGAAGAAAGAAAGGGGGACAGAGGAGGCAGTGTTTGTCCACAGGAAAAGAATGATTATTCTATCAGAAACTTTGGAATGAAGAGTAGTTTCTAAGGAGAGAGAAAAAGAGAGAAAGGAAGGACAGAATAAGGAGGAGGGGGTGAGACAGAGGGGAGTTGTCCCTCTCAGGAGGCAGAGATCATAAAAACCCTCCTCTTCCACAGCTGTGAACATCGCAACAGTACTCGAATGCTGTACAGCGGTTAGTAACTTCACTTTTACTTTTTTTTTTTTTGACTTGGATGAATTGCACACACAAACTTAAAACACGTGTACAAAAAGAAGAAAAAAGTCAGGCCAGTGATGGGCTGGGAGCATGGAGACTCCCATTGATTTCTACAGACACTTCTCTTGGCTCAAAAAGGTGAGGGCTGGGTCCTTTTCATGTTTGTGTTTTTCATGTCTGTCATGCACATTCCACACAATTAATTGTGCAATCTGTGCATGCCTGGAAGGAGTTTTCTTATATTCAACAAACAGGAAAAGTACTGTTAAAAGGGAAAGTAGAAACTCTTCTGCAACAGTTCGGGAGTTGTTGATCTACTTAGGATGCATGTCATTGTCCTGATTGTATTGTGTTCTTTCCTGGCAACAGACTGTTTTCTGATGTAATTTCCCTTACAATCCAAAAGTAGAGCTACATCTCTTAGTTGCAGTGGCTTTATGAAGACACTCTTCACATGGGTTTTGGTATCGGATTAGAAGCATTATCTGTCAGCTGATGGTTGTTGACGGTGCTGCGACTGATTCTGCAGGATTTAATCAGAGCGGGAATGTGCCATGTGAGATTTTATCAGTGGTTAAGAAATGTAATTGAATGTTTAACTGATAGAAGTGTTTGTCCATAGTTTATGCTATATGTTGTGCTGTCATGAGTTGTATAATCAGTCCTTCCTCGACTTAACTTGGTGTGATAGTTTTTAACTATCCCTAATTTTGATATTCCATGCTTCAAATTAAGCAGATTGTCTTGTAATTTTTAAGAGGTGTTTTTAACATCTTTTTTTCATACAATTCTTTTACTTTTTTATTCTAGTCGTGTATCAGTCCTGTCATATTCCATTTTGTACCCACTCATTAAATTTTATTTATGCAGGTTTGTCCCATTGAGATTGCATATGCTTTTTAGAGTGACACCTGGCCAGAACTGCTGCAACACAGTTTAAGTACAAAGGTCACACTGCAGAGTACTAAATCATATTGTGCACAGCTAATCTAGACTCCAGACATTTCAGTTGGGCTTTAAATTGATGAGGGGAATTATTTACATTATTTATTTTTTTGCAATTAAGCCAAATAGACTTCAATTTATTTGACTTCAGTGGCTGATCAGATGTCTTTGGGTGTAAAAATAGGAGAGCAGAGACTCTCGTATGCAGACTTTCAAAAATTGGGGAACAACTGCTTTGCTTGCTCCGACATTCAAGTGCCTATGCACGTAAATGCGTATCTCACTTCTCACTCACATCACCTGGATTAATAATTGTCACATCCAACGATTCCAGCCATTGTCAATATCTGCTTTATTCATCACAAGTGGGTTGAAATTGGGAATTTCTAACAGTAAGTGGGTCAAGAGGCAGGGTGGATTCTCACCAGGATGTCACAGGGAAAAACAGACACACAAGAGTCAGGATCAACAACTCTGTGCAAACTAATACCCAAAAGTTTAGCGAGAACAGTAAACCTAATATACCAGATTACTCGAAGAGAACCCACATGTTTATGGTAAAATCACGCAAACTTCATATGTGTTAACCACACACTGCTGATGTGCTGAATCAAACAAACACATGAAAACAAAAGTTTATATAGCCACAGAAAATAGTAAAATTACCTTTGGATGTGGTTTCTTTTTTTAGTTCGTTGGTTTTGGAATATGCATTTAAAAGGTCCCTGTCTTTTCTTTCCAAAGACCAGTGACATTTTTTTCACTGAAATCATTAAAAGTAGGTGTGTGCTTCTCTCTGTCATGCATTCTTAGACACTGGGATCATAAACTGAGTTCCACCCTCTTTAGCAGTTGAAACTGGTAGGTCCCCATATATTTTCCCTATGAAGTACTTTATATCTATGTAGTGAGAATATGTGGAACATACTTTACCCAGAGTGGAAACTAGTCATCATAAAGCAGGTCAAAAATGGACTTCAAACAACCGACTCCCAAGTCCAATTCACCAAAACTTTGAAAAAGATATTGTCAAGTTTTACTTTGTCTCCTGACATTCGGAATGATCATGACAAAACTGTCTGCTGTCAAAGTAGAGGAGCTTTCTCATTTATTTCTTATATGATGGTTTATTTTATTCCAAAAATATATTTTCCAGGAGATCTGGAGTCAGTCTTCATATTACTTTTATAGTTTTTATTCATCCCTAAATCCAAAACTAAAATCATTTCTAGTGTTGTTGTTGTTAAACATGTCGTACAAATTGTGGGAGTCAATAAAGTGAGTCATAGTGGTTAGTCTATTTTGGAAATACTAATGTACGTGTGCATCACTAATTCCCCTAACTGGTACAACTTGGTTGAATTTTGCTGAAAATACCCTGATAACACAGAGCTAAATACCAACTAATCTTCTGCGAATAGTTTTATAGAATTTGAACAGTGTTACAAACACTGACAAGAGAAAGATTTCACACACTTACTCAAAAGTTTTGATGTGTCCACTTCTTTTCCTTCCATTCTCACATGAGGCGTTGACAGAGAGATAAAAACAGGCTGGCCTGGTTTCTGTTATCAGCCCTTCCAAGTACTGTCACCATCCTTTTATGGTTCTGCCTCTCTGGAGTCTGACTGGAAAGTCAGCGATTACAGGAGATTTTCCAGTTGAGCAACTTACCAGAAGTTATAGTGTAGCATTACCGCAAAACTAAATTTAAAGTTGAGACATAAGACTGACTTAAAGAAATTATGTTTCAATATATAATTCCTCTTGCCAGTGTCTTGGTGTTTGATCACAGTGTGGTGATAGGTTCATTTAGTCACATCAAAAGGGTGAATCGATAAAAGTCCTCGGATCTTTCTGACCTCAACTGCAGATGATGCATCAAAAATTACATTCAGTTTTTAAGGTCATTTGTCGTTTCTTAAACACACAATAAGTCATTGCAGAGGTAATTTGTTCTTGCGGCTACATTGCTTATATCCGCATTCTCTTGCCGGGTAATACAACTTGGGATAAAGGTTCAAGAATTAATATGTCTGTCAAGGACAAGCAAACATTCTTGACAGATGTGGGTCTGTTTTAGAAACGAGAAAGCAGTTTGGCTTAGGTGGAAAACAAAGGATGTTTTCAAAACTGCGTCATTGGTGTGATGGTAGGAAGGGCCAGCCACACATTTTAGGTCTCTGACTCTCATATCATGTTCTGGACTGACACAAATAATTATGATGGAGCATCAAAATGTAGCTCAGCTATTAAATGTATTATATGTGTATGCATAATGTGGTACATGAAGGGTGTTGTAAATACTGATGAGCAGCATTTTGTCATTTGCCGTGGCCGATTGTTACTTGTATCTCATCAAAAGGACCAAGGAGTCACCAGATGTTTTCCCACAACTTCCAGTGCTGAATTGATGCTACTGCATGCTTTGCACCAGTTCTTTGTGATTCCACAGCTGCGAGTTCTGGTTCTGGCACCAATAGGCTGGTCTCTCTGTTTCCACCAACCTGGAAACAGAGAGAAAATTTCGTATTTTACCAGGAGTTCTAGGTGGTCTTTTTGAGACTAGTAAACAGTCACAATTCTTAGTGCCTTGTTTATATAGATATTTCTAAATTTGGAATTAAGGCTATTTATTGTGATGTCACCTATGACAAAGGTCAATGTCCAGCAGGTCACTATATACTGCAGATATTTCCACTGCATCCATAAATGCCATCTTCAACTCAGTTCTGACAATTTTTGTTGTTATATTACCATGAGTTAGTATTGAGTGTCTTGCATTAAATGTAACAAGGTCCTCTTTCTGTGTGCTTGCTGGTACCGATCACTTCAGAGATAAGCTGATTGCGATAATAGAATTTTCACAATGTGCACAGGTTTTTTTTTAAACATATTAGTAAATTATGTTGGTGAACTTAAGGCATCTTGTTGTGTTTCAGAGAAATGCTTTGTACGACAGTGGAAGGATCAAACATTTTATACAAGAGAGTAGTGGTGTAATAATGTAGCTTCTAGTTTGCTCTTGGGTTATAGAAAACCAAACTATTTAGAACAAGTTTAAAACTTGCTCTGGCACCAGCCCTGGTTAAGCAATGGAACTATTTTGGTGGTAAAACCTTAATGTTCATCGACTTTGAAAAGTCTGGATTACTTTATATGTATTTTGCACGTTGCTTTTGACTGTTGCTTGTGGGGAGAGATATTTCAGTAATCCAGAACTAATAGAAAAAATTTAAGCAACTGTTGAATGTTAAATTCTTGAGCAGTAAATGTTGTGCTAGTATCAGTATTGAACCAAAGAAAGCAAGTTGCAAGCCTTTAAAATTGTGACGCTTTTGATGGGTCAAATAGACTCAAAAAACGGTAACAGCAGCTGCTCAGGGGGGCCCAATCTAATTTTTTGTCCACGATTCCTGGCTGGCTCAGTTCACCCAGGATGTTGTTCTTCTGGTCATGAAGAACAACATCTCTTTACATTAGCTGAAGGTTGGACAATGCTTTAACAGTTTACTTGAGAACTTTGTTTTTCAACTTAGCTCATAGAGACTGCAGCTGCTCCCTCATAACTACAGACAAATTATCCATTGTCTGCTCCATTCTGGTCACTTGGAAACCAAACAAGTGTTTGGCTTCCAAACACTTGTTTCCAAACCAAGTGTTTCCAAACACTTGGTTTGGAAACACTTGAGGTTTCCAAACCAAGGTAAAGACCTTGGTTGACTTGAGGTAAAGACCTAGCCCATTTGGTGCACAACCCTCGCCTCTCTGTGTTGAGAAATGTAGTATTTAGGATTTTCCACAAATAAGTCTTCATTAATAATAAAAAAGTAATACATCCAACATTTCCTTCCATCTAAGCTTGAGTAATTGTTTGTAAAAGTGAAAGATAAAGAAAAGACTACATAAAGATGTCTTATAATATCTAGCTCTTGGTTAGGATTGATTAATGGGCTAAACAAGGCTGACTTTTAAAGTCTTAAGTTAATTTTGGATCGAACCTTTGGCCTCAAGTTTTTCTGGGTTAAATAAGACCTCAAAACATTATCAGCATACATAGTGCTATTATCCTCCTAATAAACCTAGACTAACAATAACTCAGAGCAGTAATGCAAGTAGTAAAGAGAGCCACCACTCTGTGAGCCAGTATAGCTGTTGGTTACCGTGGAAACTGAAGCCAGACTAGTGGACAGACGTCACTGGCCAAGCAGATGTACTCATTACTCGTGGAAGTCATCCTGTAACTTGGGCGAAGGGTTGCGAAATGAGAGAAGAGCTTTTCCTGTCCAAAGTCTAGTTTCATATAATGCTATAAATGAAGACAACTACTTCTAACATTATGGACATGAAAAAATTGGCTTTGATTATTTATTTTTTTTTATTTATATGAAATGCCAAATAAATTTCTTCCTATTAGTTAAAGCTGTGAGCTTATATGTTTTCTGTAGCTCTAAAGCTGATAGAAACCAAAAGCGTCTTATTTCCAGTTTCTTTTGGAAAATCCCTGTTGACAGTGACAGTTGAGGAAGAAGCAGCTTTATACCAAAATGACTGTATAATCTGAAAAGAAATATAAACTGCTCCAGCTCTTCATCTGCAGTTACTTTGCTTGAGTTTCATTTTCAACTCCCAAGTTGTTAAAAATGTAATTCTGGTGAGAACTGGGGGATATTCTGACCCAGAGTGTCTCTTCCTTTTGTACTGGAGTAGATCCTATAGAAGCCTTTTCTATTTCTAGATAAGAGCCTGATGCAGCTTCTTTTCCTGCTCTTTTCCTGTTTTGCCATGGGGCTTGAAATATATCCATAACAGTTTACATAAGATATGTTTTGTTCCACTCAGTGGTGGAATCAGAGAGGTCTTATGAAAGTTTTATCGCAAGCCTCAGTGACGGTGCAGGTCCGTTTTGAGATAAATGAGACTCAGATGAGTCAGATGATGTTTCATAGGAATGCATCATGTGGTTTAAACAAGGGCCATTCTGTGAGCTCTTTATGTAAATCTTACCAATAGTAACCTTAAAAAGTGAGTGTAAAACAGCAAATGGATTTAGATTGTTTTTTAAATCGTAAGACATGGGTGCGCTGCAGAAATCACCTATATAATAAGTAATATTTCTACACAATAGATGATTGGAAGTCCAAACTTAGACAATTTATAATGTGGTACTTAACATACCAACTCATGGGCTCGTATTTTGCACAACTTTTTTTAATTAACTTTCTGAAGAAATAGCCTCCAGCATGTATTGCAGCTACTTCCCCACTATAATTTCTGGTATGTTTGTATGTTGGGTGGAAAACCTTAGGACTTCATCAGAAAATTCAAAGTCAATGTCAATTTTTGGCACACTCTCGGTATGCGACTACTCATTCTTCCTGTGTAAGCTTCCTATTAATCTGCATGTTTTTTTTCTTGTGCGTTGTGTCCAGGTGAGTCTCTGTACTCCAGCCAACAATGAAACCTATCAGGAACGACTACTTCGACTAGAAGGAGACAAGGAATCTCTGGTGCTGCAGGTCAGAGCAAATTTTTTTTCAGTACTGTAATTTTAAATGTTAATGAAGCAAGATGCAAAATGCTTCATCTCCTGTTTGTTTTCAAATAGTAATTTAAATCCATAAAATTAACTTCTGGCAGGATTTTGCTATCATTCCAGCTGTTATAGTCTATGATCAAAGAACCCCAGATATTTTGTGTTACTTCATTACAAATCAAGCTCAGACACTTTCACAACCACATGTGAAAACTGACAACTTCTACAGTGACTATAAATGTCAAAACTGTAAAACTTAGGCACGGGATGATTACAGGTCTCAGAACTATGTGATGTCAACAGGTTCTCTATGCGCTCAGATCAGTTTAATAGCTAGTTCAGGCAGCTGTGATCTCCAGAGTATGTCTTTAATTCCTCAAATTTAATTAGCTGTTATGAAGCTGCTCCTCAGGCTGCCTTTTCCTGTCTGTGTTTGTTTTGCTCTTTGAAAAGCACCTTTTTTTCCTGCAAGGCTCACACTCGACTGAACGACCCCAGCTCACAAAGCTATCATAAAGTCTATATCTCATTCCTTGCCGCCACCTCTCCCCCACATGCACACCTACTCGTTACACATTCCTCATCTGACATCAACTCTGATTGGCTGATAACCAGGGATGACCGGGGCTTCTGTTTCTTTGACGGAGGATTTAATTGGCTGTTGACAGTTTGTCCTTTTTTTGGGTTTCCGCTTTACTTTCTCCATACCTGTTCCAGCCTCAGGACTGCATATGTGAGGTGTTGCTCTGCTTCAACATTTATTTCTCTCTGTGTTAGCGGACATATACTCTGTGGTTGGCTTATGACGTCCGTGTAGTAATAAGGAATAAGGAACTATTTCTTTGTGTTCACCGGAGGTAAGACGTCGTACTTTAAACTTCCTTCTTACACTTCATGCAGTCCTGCTGAAGGTGTTTGAAGTAGTTTTTGTTTTGGTGATAAGATACATTCATTTTAATTATTGGGTACCTGTGATTTACATGATTGTGTGCCTAGTAGTATTTTAAAAGCAACTCATTGCTTTTATTCACTTGCATTTGGCACATTGTTGAAAAGGAGGGGTAGTTAGATCATTTAACACGTGTTGAGTGAAAAAGTTGGCTGTGAGACAAGACATGACTGCAGGGCTGAAAGTCAGAGAAGTGACAGAGAATCAGCTGCTGTCAGATGGATTTAGCACACTGCGGTAATAAAAGAAGGGTTAAAGTGTGTTTGGCAGGAGGTAAATGTGTTGTCGGGGAGATTATAGTAACTGTGAAGCGCATTCCTGAGTGACAAGTTGCTAAGTAAATGGATGTTCCTGTGGAGCTGAATGTTGAGATATGCCAGTATAAATGTGTATTGTTTACGGAAAGTGTGTTGGAGGACAAAAGTTTCTAACTTCATAGATATAGTGCCTTTTAGAATAACTCTTACCATTTGAACTTTTCCACACTTTGTTGCATCGCAACAACAAACTTCAAAGTATTTTCTTAACGTTTGATGTGGTAGACCTATAAACTCACAAAGTGAAAGGAAAATGATGCATGTTTTTTCAGGTCTCCTGAGTCAATGTTTTACAGAAACTTTTTATTTTGCAGTAGTTTGTAAGTCTTTTGGGTTACATTTCTACCAGACTGACAGATTTTACATTCCTCTGTGCAAAATTCCTTGACTTCCTTGACTTGATGGAGAAAATTGCTGTGAACAAACCTGAATTGTTTTCAGTCTGGTCTTTAAATAGATCATCCTAGCACAAAAAATATACTTTGATCTTAGCCATTGGTGTTCGATGTGGGGTGTCCATTCGTGGCCTTTGGTACGGTTTTGTGCAGACGGCGACCACAATAAAAGAAATTGTATGTATTGTATGTGTTCTTTCCATTCAGTTTAGTTAGAGGTGAATTGAGCCCTAGGGCAATAACTCTTAAAGTTGGGTGGATATCCCACTGTGGGATGTTGGATACAAAAGCAAGGGGTCTTATTCTGATTCCTAGAAATTAAACATTGTTATGATTATTGTGGCTGTCAGTATTCTCTTTTTACCCTTCTTTTTTAGTATCAACTTATTGGTTACAAGTTTTTGGTGAAAGAAACAAACATCTTCTTTGTTTCAAAAACTAATATATATATTGAAAAAAAAAAGAAAGTTGAATTGAAAATGCTTTTATAATTAATCATTTTATTATAACAATGCAAATTTTAATGCAATTGTTTTATTTGGTAAAAAAAATAAATATATATATATATATATACAATCGTCTCTTTCTTGCAAAAAAAAATCAGCTTGTTTAACAATGAAATTATGGATTAATGCACAACATGATGCTATGAACATGTTGTTTGTGTTTTTCATTAGTATCCAAAGCTGCAGACACACCTTTGTGGGGTGCACTTTATTTTAGTTACTATTTTGGCTTTTATCTTGTACTACTAAAGTTATCTGGAAAACCGCTAAAGACGAAAATCAAATTATCCCAGTAAATTGCTGAGCAATCCTCCCTAACTTTTGAGTACTGCTTGAAGGCTTCAAGTAATCTCAGTTGGGATTTAAAGTGAACTTCCTTGTTATTTTGTGGCTCTAAAGGAGAAAAATGAAAAGCCTCCGTCTTAAAGGATTTTGTTTTCCAACAGGTAAGCGTTTTGACGGACCAAGTTGAGGCTCAGGGAGAGAAAATCAGAGACTTGGAAACTTCTTTGGAAGAGCATCGACAGAAATTGGCTTCCACAGAGGAGATGCTGCATCAGGTAAAACATATAAAAAAATAAAATACTATTTGCTGTGAATTTGAACATTTGCAAAAAATCTCATTCTGTCATCCGATGGTATCTAATATTCTATCCTATTAAATGTGATTATTATTTAATGTCATGTTAGTCATGTTTAACTTTTTGTGATTGCTGGTTTGTTTATTATTTTTAATCCAACAAAAAAGAGTAAATTATGTTTGTTTGAAATTATAAGTCAAAAAAAATTTACCATTGAGCAGAACTACTGATAGTATCGGTATTTGGGCGGCACACAACTCAACGGCACTATGTTTACCTGCATACCTTGCCAGCCAGCTGGAGATCACAATCACATCCATTTGCGCAGCTTCAACTTGAATGTTTGTGGTTAAAGCACCTTCTTTTATGGATTTTTAGATGTCCTACGTTTACAGCTACGCACACCTCCACTACTGATATCTAAAACATGCCACGGCTGCAGGTACAGATCTGTCGTAATCAACAGAATGCCAGCGCTGATGATCTAGATTTAGCTCCACTAACCAAAACTTGCAGCTGAAGTCTGACTTTCTTTTTAGTTTCTAAATATGTTGTGGCAATATCCATATGTGTAATGTTGATATAGAAAAAAACATCAGAATGCAACAAGTTCCAAATCTGATTAATTTACACTTTGTATTGAATATTCATGGTTTTTCAGAATATCATCGCAATAGCTGTTCTCAAATCATCCACGTTTCCAACATCCCAAAAAGTGTGATGGATAAGATGAGAGGCAGATAATTTACATTTGATACCAGTTACAATATTTAGCAATAAGATTATGTACCATCAATAATTAGCATTACTTGCTATACTAGTTAAATTGCTTCATACATTAGTAAATGATTTTAAAATAGTTATATGTAAGATGGAATTTTTTTTTAAGCTCATATATGTCTTAATTATTTTTAAAAGATCTTAAAATGTCTTTAATTTGAAGTTACTGAAACTTGCAGAAACCCTGGGTCAAGCTTTCATAGATGAACTTTACTATGAAGGAAAAACAATTAATGTTTGTCTTGACCTCCTTTGACTCCTATCCTCCAAGTTGATGTAAGTCAGGTTAAACCAAGTAGGTTAAACAAGTAAAAGCTCAACATTTTCTGGAATTAATGAGACAACATTTGTCCAACCTAAAGCAAACTAAAAATGAAGGTAACTTGTCTTTCTTGTAATGTTAGCATGGTTGGTAATACTAAAATTGCATTGTTTAGTATTGTAATCAATCAGCCAGTCAGTCAACAATTATATATACAACACACTAAACCCATTAATACCTCAGTTTATATACAATTCTATTTTTATTATTATTATTTATTTTTTTTGCTGTCAAACAGATTTAAATTAAGTTGAGATTAACTTGAATGTAGCACATATATTATGCCTAAATTTAGATGCTTGGAATGCAAAATAAGATATTTTGCCTAACGTAGACTATTAGTGCTTCTAATATGATAATTTGCATGTTTTCAAAATATCAGTATATATCAGTAACATACAGTATATACTGCACATTCTATTTACATCCTTATATTCTAAATTTCTACATTAAAGAAAACATTTTAGACTTTCACTAGCTTTTATCTAGTAATTCAAATAAATGCTTGAAATGTATTTTTCTGTGTGAAATAAGTCTGTATAACTAATTAGTTTCATTTTTACAACTGAACAAGTGAAGCAATTTAATTTGTAATGAGGCTCACGTAAGTTAAGTGCTCCTAAACCTACAAATACTGAACAATCATTTTAGTACTATACTGGTTTTCCCATCTGCGCTTAACTAAAACACAAGCAGCAGCATTTGGTTATCATGATTAAAGTCTATACAATTGTGAATGCTATAATACTTTGTACACATTTAAAGTTGCTGGAGGATTAATAATGAAAGCTGATGTGATCACTAAAGTTTTCCTCTGGGTTTTGTGCTAAACTGCGAATTGCCAAACTAAATTGCTCAACAACAGACATTTTTCCTTCTGTCAGCATGTTGCATATTTGTGAGAACATGCTGATGTTGGCAGATAGCTCAACAGATAGTAATTATAGTCCAGTGGACCAAAATAATTTTAGCTTCAGTCTGGACTTTTTTGAATACCTTTTCATCCAGATGTTAGAAAATAAAGATGTACATATTATTTTCAGGCTTTTTGAGACGCTTGCATCTTCTGACGCCTCATTTAAACACAGCACGGATTGGATCGTTTGCCCTCATGTGCTTTTTATATTCTCTGTGGTCAAGGTGACTAAAACCACCTCTGAGCCAGTTTGACAATGGATCAAGCCAGGATTTTTTCCAGCTGATTTTCTTGACGTCAGCAGTGAAGCAAACTTATGAGTTCTGCCAGCCTGGACACAAAAGGACCCCAACCCTGACTGCCACAGAATCAGCCTTCTGTTTAAACTTCTCAATGGGCTCTTTATCATCCTTGTTGCCCACATTGAGTGTGAAAAGGCCCCAGCTCCAAAATAAAGAGCCTTATCAGGAGTATTATGCTTCTTTCTATCGTCCTGCTAGCTTTAATGAATATTTTCTAGATTTATGTAGAAATGCAAAATACAGTATCTCAAATTGACAGCCAATTACTAACATTGCTGCAGCAGTAACTCTTTTCTGCAGTCAGTCATGATTTAAGGCTCTAGCAGCACTGATATGCAGCTGCTGTACTTATTTTGACCGCTGAACAAACACACAAAGTGATACGAGATGTTTGGTAAAGAGAGATTAAGGTGTGGGGACTGATAAAGGTGGTCTGCGTCTCGTGTGGTATTTTGTTTTGTCTTCTTCAGGTTCTTAAATCCTCTTTGTGTATATGTAGAACTCAGATTTGAAGGATTTAAAATGTGATGACATGTCTGGCCTCTCTGCTGGACTGCTTCTGTCAGTGTGCAAGCTAAAATAAGTCGTCAGTGCAACAAGGATTATGCTAGGCTGTGATGTACTGCAGATAAATCCAAATATTTCCATCACTGATAAGTAAACACTGCTAGTACAGACAAGCCAGTACCTTTAAATACTGAATTTGACCTATAGTTCCTAAAAACTTTATTTCCTTAATTTGTTCAGCTATGTAGTTGGTAACAAAATATTATTCTCAAATCTGATACATAAAGATAGTTCCTGAAATCAGAGAATTGAGTGCTGCTCCCTTTACCTTTGCCAAGGACTTTGACCCGTTATTCAGTATTATCTTCAGACCTCAGTTTCCTCTTGTGGTTCACTATTTGTGTACTTGCATTTGAATGCACTTGTTTGAAACTCAATTTTCTACATGTTTGACCTGCAACAAGATTTCTCTTAAAGTACTATAATGAATGATATTGAAAAATGTAATGTTTTTTCTAAGTTTCTGATTTTTATTTATTCTTTAAATTTAAGAGTCTTTTTTTTTATTATTATTTGACCTAAAAAATTACACAGTTTTTCATCAGGTGTATTTGTGTTAGTAAAGATTTATTGCTACAGTATTCACTAGTGTAAATACTATTTACTAGCTAGTTTAGATAGTGACTAGTTAGTTAAACTGGCAAAAGTCCCATTATTAGAGCCCTAAATCTGTTATCAGTTTTTGTGTTAAATTGCAAACCAACAAATGACCATGTTTAGGTGCTTTAAAGCAGAAGGTTTAGCTTGTGTCAACATATTAAACTATGCAACCATAATATGTTTTTGGATGTTATTAAAAACATTTACAGAGTCCATATGACTCCATGTCCAGTCTTTCCTTTAGCTATTTCAGGTTTGTATACATAACAATAACTAAATTAACATGAAATGGTTTTACAGTCAGCACAGTGAAATGTACTCATCATTATCCCAGATGTCATCCTCCCACACTTTGTCATATGACATTTCCCAGTTGAAACTGCTGTTCTGAGTCCTTAGTACATTCTTCAGCAATATTTGTAATGAAGTGATGTGGACAGGAAGCAAGACCTGCACACACCCAGATGAATCAAATAAATAATATGTCTCCAAATAAGGTCATCATTAAAGTCCCAACAGTTTGTCAAGTCATCTTACTGACTTTAACCACTCACTAAATCCTAATTTGAAATATACCTTTGAAATATATATATTTTTTTTTTTCATTCTTTCATAAAAGGTCACAACTGGGGGATTAGAAGAAATTCATTCAGAGCTTTCAGAAGGCATATGAAGAGTATTTTACCTGATCTTCATTTGCTTAACATGAAAAGAAGTCTTCATAAATTATACATTAAGATGTTAATGTATTTACAACATGAAGTAAATGACTTTGGGATGTGAATAGTAATGTCTTATCTACCATTAAGTTAAAATTAAAATCAAATTTCTGTCATTTTTTCGCTTTTGTTTTTGTTTTTTTGTGTTTTTGTTACCACAGTGAAAATGTTAATTCAATTAATGCATTTTAAATTTAAAGCAGTTTTTGATTTGGAGTATGTAAAACCTTCAGATGAATTGGTAAAACTTAGCTTTGTTTTATTTTTAAACCTCTATTATAAAGATCGACAGTATATATTTTCCTTAATAATTTTAAAGTAGACTCTATTTTAAGTTCCTCTTGATTTCAACTAGTTGAGTTTCTATAGAAATCCTTTGGAGTCCAGATTTTGACAGTTCTCTGTGTTATTTATTTTACCCCAATTTGGAGATGATCAAAGCTTTTTTTAAAGTGATCTATAATTAGGAGTATAGGAGCAAGGCATATTAAGGACAGGATAATTTGGCATGTGTTGCTTCTTTCAATTTAGTAAAAGCAAATGTCAAGCAGCTGAGCTGTGGCAGACCACCACAGACGTCTGATAAATTACCTCTAAATATTGCAGCTTATCCCTCTGTAATGTGACGCTGGTGTAAGATTGCAAACTGACAGTCAGCTGCCATAACTAAGCAGATTTTTTGAGCTGGAGTGATTATGGGCTTTTAACTGTCTGACAGTGTGGCTGTGGTGTCGACACAACTTGCTTACTATGTCCACTTTGAGTGGAACTGTATTCATTAGTGGTCAGAGTGTTGACTTTTATGCTTTTTAATATGACTTTTGTACTTTAAGCACGAAAAAGAATACAGAGATAGGTAAATAATTGATAATCATCATACGATTATATGGAGAAATTGTTCAATTATATTTCCAATTACAAAGCATATGCTGTCTTAATGCCACTGACATTTTTATCCAGTTGAATGGGTCCTAAAAGCCTCTTACACCTGAACACAAACCCTGGTGTAGCAGCTAAAAGGAGCTAAAGTTTCCCAATGCTGACAGTATCACCATGAACCCCATTACTTCTTCTAGCTGTGACTTCTTTTCTTGCTTTTCTTGTTTCTCACTGAGGAACATAATGCCAGGCTTGTGTATGCCCGCCTGTATTCTAGCTGCAGCCTAAAAACCTTGTTACTTCCTTTGGTCTCCAAGCAACCAGCACAGCAAAACTCAGGCACGATTTGGAGGAGTGCGCGTTGTTCCCCTACTCTGAGCTCCATTCTGTCAGGACAAAATGCTACTTTCTATAAAAGGACCTTTGATACACATACCCATTAGTTTTTTGTTTTCTAAAGAAGAAAGTAAATCTTAGTTGCCCATCTAAGTGTTGAATTTGTAATGTTGTTATGAGAGGGGAAAAATACGGCCTCTTTTCTTGGTTAGTTAAATGTCTCACTTTGAATTAGACTCTAGTTTGACCAGAAATCCTGCTGACAAAAATCAATTGACCATTTATGTATCTTAGTATTACCATGAATAAGAAGTTTATATTGTTAAAAATGTTTGATTTCCATCATGTTAAAGTGTCTGGATAAGAAGTTAAACCTACATTTCACCTGTGTGCTGATCATTCTGTAAATGGTCCCTTTAACGCTTTGTTAAATAGAATATAAAATTCTACAAATTGTTACCAAATTGAATTGGAAATGGTGAGCGAGATAAATAAATGAACGTTTTAAAATGTAAGCAAGTCAGTCGACATGATACCCCAGATGACAACTTCAGAAAAAAATGTATGTCTTAAGAAAGATCATATTCTTGGATTAATCCTGAGATGAAAAAAGAAATTCACCAGTTAATTTCCTTTTCAATTTCTCTCAAAAGTATTTTGATCAAGGTGATGACATTCACAACTAAAGTTTGAATTTTGTAGACACATAAGGGGAATTGGAAGTAGTTTGAATGAGGAATTGAAAGCTTACATAGGAGTCATTAAAAGCTAAAACTTTATCATGCTCATGGGAGACTACATCGCTTATCTGCCTCTTTTTCAGACATGTTTTCTTTTACTCTCTACCAATGAAGGACAGCGTTATTAATAGTTTGCAGCAAGCCTGTCTGTGCGTGAGAGCATGTATATTTAGCTTTGTGGGGTCTTTATCCCCCAGCCAGACTTCTCATAGTGTGGGAAGAAGATTGTGCTGAGTGGAATCCTTGCATGAACGACACATGTAAAACATTTTCTGCTACTGGGTTTTGCAAAAGCAACATAAGTGGGGTTTTTTTTTCTTTTCTTCCATGTGTGCAATCGGATCTACAGAGTAAATTCATTGTTTGTTCGTTTTTTCAGGAGCTGAGGAGCAGGACTTCTCTAGAGACCCAGAAGCTGGATCTAATGGATGAAGTGTCCTACCTGAAGCTGAAGCTGGTCACCATGGAGGAAACACGAACAAACACAAACCCTCAGGATGCTGCAAATGCAAAGAACAACAAAGCTGAGGTATGGAATGTCAAATAACTTCACTCAAAGATAGCAAAAAGGCCGTTTTTGTTCTGTGAACAACTTGACTTATGACAATTTGTACATGCTTTACACAAAGAGATGGGCTTTTTAAGCACAGTGTATGTAACTTTCCTTTTTGATTTTAATGAGAAACAGGTCGTTATGCTTTGTGTTGCACAGTAAGTCATGTCTAAATCCTATTTATCAGCAGACAAGCCTTCAACAATATTTAAGCATGTGTTGCAGCTTATTCTTTGATATTTTTGTGGGGTTTAACGTTTTTTTTTCAGGCTTTATAATCACTATCAAAAATAATCTGGGTGTTGCTTACATAAAGTTTCTATGGTTGAAAGAACTTAAGTAAGTTGGGCTAAATTTGGTCTATAAATCCTAGTTTTTCTGAACTTTTTCTAAGGTATTATTTATATTGGTTTATTGCTACTTTCAAATTCATACTTCATTACTAATATTACAGATACATGTAGTGTAGTTTTGCTTTTTGGGACCTTCAGACATGCTTCATATATTATGTATGTCATTTATTTGACTTCTGAGTCTCCAGAGAAGTCCTGCTAATTTTTTTTAACCGTTTCACTAATGGCTAATGTATCCACCATGTCCAAAATTAATGGTTAGTCTGGCACAGGGATACCACATTGAGATCTTTGGGACAAAAATATAACTTAGAATTAGTTTTCAACCAATTTCTGTTCTTTGTTTTCAACTCTTTAGATTGTTGTGTGTCTTCCTAAGACGCATCTGCTGAAAGTAAACTAAGCTTCAAGCTGACTACTAGAAGCAACTGTTAATTAGCTGTTTGTAATGTATGCAGGGAAATAAGTGGCCTTAATATCTTCTTTGTGTGACTCACCTGTTGGCTGGCGGCAGATGGTCTCAGGAAAGAGAAGTGTGACTTATGGAACGTGTATTAATGTTAACAAAATCAAAATAAGATATTAAAAAGCAAAATGTTTGGTTATTTAAATTGTTCATTTCCTAGAGTGTCATTTTTGTACAGTAGTTTTCTAAAATAATAATAAAAAATAGAATCAGGTGGACAAATTGGAATTTGTTTTTAATCTGACTCTGAGTGGTCAAACTATGCCATTGCATCATAAATATACATATACATTAACTTTAGTATTTGGTTAAAAGGTTTTTTTTTGTTTTTGTTTTAGCAAGTTTAATTTTAATGATTGCCATTTTCATCCAAACAGCAAGCTTCTGAATAATTGACCACTCTTTTATATTAAACATTTGCAAGTTAATTTAAATTGGTTGGATTTCTTGGCACAGACTCAGTTAATTGAAGTAGTCCATAAATTATTGATGAGGTTTCACCAAGTGCCATTCTTTCTCTATCCTAAGAGCCTTTTGATGTGTGTTTGGTTGGAACTCACAGCCTTATTTAACCAGCTCTTGATTTGAGGTGAAGTTAAAGACTTTCAATGTAGGTCTCAGTCATCATTTTACCATTCACTTTGTGCAATACACCAGTAGCAGTAATTAAATCAGGAAGATACTGTAGATTCCAAAAGTTTACCATTTGATTCTTTTGGCCAAGTGTAACAGGTTAGACAAGCAACAAGTTTTTGTTTCACAAGAACCTCTTGAAACTTTCATTCTCACAGCTGTTGTCTTATTGGTTTGAATTTCCCTCTAAAACTAGTTAACAAAGCACACATCCATAAAGCTTTTTCCACTGGTCTATGCCAAAAGTAAGTGCAATAGTAATCAGGTGATGAAAGACCTGCTCTTTTGTTTTGGAACTATTACGTATGCAATATGAATGCAGCAAAAACATTCCAACACCACAAAAAGTCACTGGCACAGTTAATAATGGAATCCTTGATGAGATACACATCTAAGCACTGAAACTCTCAAACAAGCCAGAACACATCAGGTGGTTTCAACAACAGCCATTAAGTTCAAAGTACAAAAATAGTCTAATTAAAAAATCTTTTAAAGAAAGAAAGCGTACTTCACCTTGAGGCCTTCAAAATATCACAAGATCGCAATGTGATTAAAATGCTCTCTGCAAAAGGAATTTAATTCCCTGTTTTATCTGATTTATTTCTAATGGACAACACTCAGTTATATAATTTGCAATGAAAGCTTTAACATCATTCTAAAGTTAAGCTAAAAAATAACCGAGGACACTACATGCCATCTCTATTTATGGTTTTATAAGATTCAATACAGTAGATTAGGAAAATGTAACGGATAATTTAAAACTGCATCGTATTCCAAGAGCTACAGCAGTTGCATTAAAACCTGTTGAGACGATGTAATTTATAGAAAGTGAAAGGTTGCGTGCAGTGTGTCTCTGAATCAGTTTCTATTCAGCTTAGCAGTAAGTTTCTGCTCCACTGAAGGTAGAAACAATCCCATTAAGACCTTCATGGGTCTCAAATAATAACACTCAAATGCATGTGTTCCAGCCTTATCTGTTTAGCTGTCTTTTTTTTGTGCTAGTTATTTTCTTTGTGTGCAATTTGTTTCTTTTGACACTAAGCTGCTCCCCACTGGCAGAGCAGATCCTAAGAATGCTCTTGTGGCGTTTGCGCATTAAGAAGGGCTGTGCTTCTACTGAATAAACTTGATGCAGCATTCTAGATGTGCAGAGGCCAGTAATATGTGGATGGAAAGTGATAAGCATCAGTGGTAGCAGACAGGGAGGAGGAAGCAGCAAGTGGGAGGCAACATGATGATTAAAAACAGAAAAAAATCTGAATGGAAAGGATTTGCTGTTAAGACAAACCTGTCCTATAAGCCATGCATCGTTACCAGGAAAGACATTTGCAACACAAATCCTGTTGCCTAAAACCGTCATCTGTTTGATTCTGTAAGTGATCCATGGTGTGATCAGACTGTACCAGAGACATTTATAATGTTAGTTTCTCTCAGAAAAGAAGATGAAAAGCTGACCTGAGCTATTTTCAATTTCTTTCTAAAAGTCAGAAAGAATTGTTCTAGTCTGGTTGCTCTCTAGAGCTAATTTTCAGACTGCTGGTTGACAAAAAATAGATTTTTTTTTTTTTTTTTTGCTATTTGAATTACCTAATTATCAGAAGTAACTATGTTAATCTTCAACCTCCTGTTTGCAACCATGAATCAACACAAGCGGAAAGGAAGCTAATCCTTCTAATATAACTCTTCTCATTCCAGGTCTTGCAGGTCTTTGCTGTGGTTTCTGTGTCGTATACAAGAATTTGAGTGGAATTATTAGTCAACTGTTTACCTTTGAGTTTGTCAAAGAGAAGTGCAGAGCTGATGAGTGTTTGAGTGAGGTTACCAACCAGACTGTTGTTCAGTCACACATTGCCCCATCACCTCTGTTGATGGGGCAATGTTACTAAGTTACTAAGAATGAACATGGTTGGGATTAGTAATTCTCATTTATTTATTTTGCTTGTTAGATGGTTCTGATTGATTGAAGTAGGGTTTTGTGTAGAGGCTCCAAGCAGTCAGTAGCTTGCCCACACTAAGTAAAACAAAAACATTTTATTTGATCCATTTTGATTCTCACCACTAATACATAAAGGAACTGTCCTACTAAAGAGGCAACTGAGATACTTGGACCTCAGCTGTGGGTGGTTGTGTTGTTGCTTTTTCACAAACTTGCAACACTTGTAAATAGAACAGGCTTGGACACACTGTGATGTGTCCAAACACAGTTAAGACAACGATGTAGACTAACTGCTGCAGGGTGCAAGATACTGACAGCTGGTATCAACTTCACAAAGCACCACTCTGAAGAATGTATCCTTTTAAATATTTTGTTTATTGAACTGTGTGGAGAAAGGTCCCAAGGCTCTCATAGCCAACAATTCTTCTACAAAGCTGTGGTCTTTAGCTTTTGTTGGAGAGATGGGAGCTGGAATAGTAAAAGTAATGATGTGTGTCTGCGCTTTGTAGCAGCTGCAAGGCTCCAGTGAGCTGTCAGGAGGAATGACAGGCATCCATTCTGAGCATTCCTGGGGGTAAAACACTTTCACCTCAGGAAACTACACCAGCACGACACAGAAACAAACCTGCAGCCAACCGACGATCGCCTGGGAATGACGCGTTTAGTTTGGTGGTGCATTTTTCAGGTTATGCGACATGCTTCTAAAATATTTCACATGACTGTGAGATGAGGCAGTTTTTCTGGGCAAGCATTTATCAAGTTATTTTGTATAAAACAAGGGATATGTGTTCTTTTGTCTCCCTCACTGCTTCTGGTTTTATCGCTCTCTATTTCTATCTTCTCATCTAGTCTTGCTCATTCTTGTGGATCTAAACTTTGGAAGATGGGGACAAAAAAGGCTCATCTTGGAGATAACTATCATTCTGCTTAGACTAAAAATAGCTGGAAATTGATTAATATATAACTTAGATTTTGCTTCCACACAACCAGTCTTGCTTGTAATATTTTAAAGTGGTTTTCAGTAATAGACAGGATTTCTAAAGGTTTTGCCAACAATTTTCTTTGGTGTTTAGCTGCTTTTTAATTTTTTTTTTAGTTGAATGATAATTTTCAGAAAAATATTTATATTTTTATTTTGTAACCTTCTTACCTTTGACTTTTAAGTTGGAAAAAATATCCGTACGTCAAAAGATTAATGGGTTTTAGAACCTTTCTGGCTTACAAGCTTAACTCTAATATGATAAATGTACCCTTAATTTACATTACTCGCACGCACTGTGGTAAACTTTCATTTCTAATTTTCCCTACAAAAAGTGATGTAGAACAACTTAGCAAACCACAAAGAAAAATGCTACCACTGGGTTAAATAACTGTTACAAAAAATCAAAACATGGAAATGATTTTCCACTCATACAGTTAAAAAAACCAGTTATATTTACTTATTGTGAAGTTACATTAAAATTAAAAAGATACTATCAACTTAGCTAGTTTTTTTTTTTTTTTTTAAATAAATTAGTTTTGTGTCTAGCTAGCTAAACTCATAACCAATTTTCATTTTGGTATTTTGGTACTTTCTGAGCAGCACGTTACAATTGCATTGAATTTATGAAGTAAAAAAAAAATCAAAGTACACTGAGACAGAAATCTGTATTTTTTCATGCAAAAGGTCATTCCCACCTTACAGTTTAAAGCTTTGCATACAGTGGATGATCAGCAGAAGGAAAATGCATCTTTAAGTCAGGTCATTGCTGACTTTTTATTTATTAGCTTGTTTGCTGTTTATTAACCGCATTACATTGTTTTAGCCCTGAAATTATTTTGTTTTGCTTTGTGCTGATCTTATTCCTTTAGAGAAGATAAATTAAGAAGGTCATAATTTTGCACAGTAGGACTGTGATTAGCACAGAGCTCAGGTGACTTGAACCTGAGCTCTGTGAATTATCAATTCGATAAGTGTGTGCATCTCCCATTTAAACCATGAGATGTTTCTTTCCTCGACTCTCCAAACTTACCTGGACCCTCTGCTTCTACCACTGACCCCAGAGAAATCTATCAGCAAGCTCATCCCCTCCTTTCCTGTCAGTCATGACATGGCACCTGTGAAGAAGTGGAGCACAAAGCCTGGCGCGTGTTCAGTTTAGATATTTGAACATGTATCTGTGTGTCACTATTTCAGCAATGTGAGATGGTGAGGAAAGATACCTAGCCTCTGTCTGACCCAAGGCTGATTTATTCATTGTTATAACCACAATTTGGACCCCTCCCCCCCAGGTCAAATAGATGTTTTGTGTGGCTTTTTTCTGTTTATTATGCTTGCTGTTCTTTAAAATTGCATTTCAATCCACAGCCAGGGGAGTTCAAGACATTAGAAGACATATTTCCATCTGCAGACTAAATTAAAAAACAAGTCATCCAATGATCATCTTCTCTCTTTTTTCTTCCTATTGTTGCATCTAACTTCAGTGTATTTCTCTTTCCCTCTTTTTACATCTCTCCATTTGACATCGTCTGCCTCTTCTCATTTATCCTCCATCCCTGCCAGTGTGTGGTAAATCTCATCAGTGAGCTCCAGGAGCAGATGTGCAAGTTTCAGGAGGAGATCAGCACTCGCATCCAGGAGAAGCGGGCACTTGAGGAGAAGGAAGCCCAACGGGGGGATCCAAGTGGCAACACAGTTCAGAGCGCCGATCCTAATGCTGGGTCAAACCTGAGCTCTGCTTCCCTGAAACACAGTGAAGAAAGACAGACTGTGCATGTATGGAAACTGATGATGGAAGAACTCCTCTTACAATACTTCCACCATTTTTCCTTCTCTTCTCCTCTCCCCTCTTAACCAGTCCACAAACCTCTGCTGGTATTTGGAAATTTCCACAGAATCAAACTAACAATCTCTCTTGTTGTGTGTGTGGAGTGAAGCATCTGTATGTGGCCCTCAGGATGTTGGGGTGACACTGCTGTGGTTTTGGCAGAAATCAAAACTTTTGATTAGTTTTCCAAATGCTTCCATTCATTTGAAGAGCTACAGTCCAATAAGTGCTTAACAAATTGAGGCATTTGTAGTGCATACCACCACAAGTGGCAGTGGGTGGCACTGTTCAAGATGTGTAAAAGAAGTATATGTTGCTGTGGGCCTGGTTCTCTTCTGAAGGCCCTGGGGATATTGTTAGAGTGGCTGGCATCTTGATTTTTTTTCCCCCCTATTGTCAAGAAGTTATATATAAAAATCTGGTGGATTCAGACTGAAAACTGAAAGTGGGCCAAATTAGTACGGTGTACTAACAGCAGGGAGTAACTAATTGTGGTACACAGGATTTTGTGGACAAAATATAGTTATTTTTTAGGTAGGTTAGTTTTTTGAATTGAATCAATCTTTAACTGTTCATATTATTTTGATGAGAGAATATGTTTTCTGCAATAAGATACATCCATTTTTATCCCATTTTACACATTTTGACCATGACTGCCAATAAGTTGCTGCAACTCTGACTGATGGTAGAGCCTCAGCAATCTCCCTCTGCTTTTGCTCCTTAACTGAAACATTTGGAAGACATTTTCACCTAAAATGAGTTTTCTTTCATAAATCTCTTCAAATCAGTGTTTTTGGGTCAGTGTTATGTTATTGTTGGATCGGATGTGGTTTGTTTGTTTGTTTGCATGATGATTATTGCTCTGGTTACTAACAAAGTTTATGTCCGCTTCCTCCTACTCTGACCAGGTGGATGGGTCATGTAATGATAATTATGGCTTTACAAAGTTTCCCTCATACAGTGATAATGGTCAGGGGGCAGATGTGCAACCTGGACGCCTTCCAGTCGTGTTTTTTGGGTTTATTCTTTCCCTGGCTGCTGATAACTGCACGTTGTGGTGTCTGTTTCAGGAGGATCATGTTTCCCCATATTAACCAGAGCACTGTACAGCCCTGGAAACCTTTTTATAACTGCACATGAGCCTGATGACTCCAGTCTCATTCATTTGTTAGCATGCATACAGCCCATTCTGGAACCTTGGGGAAAAAAAAACAAAACTTGGACAAGTTGATAAATCTATCGTTTAACCTTCTAAAAATAGTAATGTGTTTGGTTTGTCTGCAGGATTTGCTTCAAGAAGTCAAGCAGCTGACAAGCAAAGTGCAGGAGCTGGAGGGACAAAAGAGCCAGTATGAGAGGAAACTCAGGGCCACCAAGGTACACAGAGTTGATTCGCTCTGCTCACACGTGGATGCACATGTCACATGTGGTGTGTTTTACCACGGACATGTGCAGAAGAAACAACAGATGTTCTCTTTGTGTTAGTGCCAGTATGATTCAGAAGGGAAATCAGCTGTGGGGCTTATATTGTTTCATTATATCAGATCTTTATCATTTATCACAAAGGAGGCTAATATAGGTTGAAGTAAACTGCAGGAACAGTTGAAGGTTCGGACATTTCCAAAAACACAAACAGCAGAGACTAGAAGTTTCTTGTCTTCACTAATAAACTAGAGTATAAGCATATGTGGTAGATTGTGCTTTTACATTTATTATATATATATATAT
>CAEFZY010066191.1:0-13031 GCA_903066815.1 Brachyrhaphis roseni
ACACTAACCAGAAACATCCATCCAGTTCTCATCAAAAGTAAAACAAATCTAATAGTTGTGCATAGATGAGGGTATTCTAAAACTCACTTTTTGAGAGTTCAGGTAGAACGGATCCAAATCCTCCAGTGGTACCGCCACCATTCCTTTAGGGATGTCCCCATAGATGTAGGGCAGGCTCTTCCCGGCCTCGAGGTCGCTGTTGGGTTTGGGTTTATTCTCGTCATCGTCGTCGCGGTAGCTGCTGTCCTGCTTGGGTGGCTTCTTGTTCTTCTCCTCTTTGAAGCGCTGCTCAAGGACCACCAAAGACTCCCTCGTGAACTTCTTGAAGCTATCAGGTCCTGGCGGTGCAAGAAGGGGTGCAGCCATGTTTTCATCCTGCAGCTACTTGGTCATTAGGTTTGTCCCATCCACAATAGCAGCTCTGCGAGAACAGAAGGTGATGAGGTCATGAAGCATGGCGGACTTAATAAACGCAGCAAATACATTTGTGAAATACTCCTTTAGAGTACAATTGAAACACTTCTGAAAATACAGGAGTATCTATTTGAATTAGGCAGGTACCGATGTAAAGATGCACAAAGGTTTCAGAAAATCCACTGATACCATTCCTGCTACTGCATACTGCCTGTCAGCTGGCTAAAATAAGCCTTCTGTCCCCTTCCTTACAGCTAGGGTTTGTTGATATGGACTAAGAATTTTATCATAATATTTTGTGGTACTATTGAAAAAAACAAAATGATGATAAAATGATTTGTTACTTTGTCAAATCGTCAACAAATGGTGGAGAAAATAGAAAAAAATAACATTTCTGACAATACCGTCAGTCGATCATCATCAATTGAAATTTATTGAGACAATGATGAATTAAAATTCTCATAAGAATCTTTTCTTGATAAATGACAAACAATATGATAAATGCACACACCTACCTACAACTAAACCAAATCAACCAAAAAGATGCTTATTAACTCATTATGCTCTTGAAAAGTGCACATATATTTAAAATATTTATTGATTTGTTGCTTCTTCTTGGCCAGGACTCCCTTGAAAAAGAGGTTTTTAATCTAAATGGGCTTCATATTGTGGTAAAATAAAGGTTAAATTTAAAATATATTTTTTCTTTAACCACTAGCGCAAAATCAAAAACAATAGCAAAGGTTCTGATGGAATTATTAAAACTGTAATAATAAAAAATTGATGTTGTTTCATCAACATTGGGAATAATCCTTGTTGTTCTGTTTTAGGTGAAATCATATAGATCATGTTATACATTTTTTCCCAAATTTACTGAGCGTTGCCATATTGACAAGTTCTTAGCGACCCTATGCCTAATTGAAAATACGGAGCCATTATTTAAATCATATGAACTCTCTTCATGTCTGGTGGATACAAATGAAAATATCTGAATATTAGGATAAACAGACTGCATTTTCTCCTCTCAATCAGACAGTATGCCCACTTAGCAGTCTTTATTTCTGTATGTTTATCAATACATTAGAAGAGGCAGCAACTTATCCTCAAATTTTCTAGATTTTATTTGCTTTATCCAATAAATATGCTTTCCCATAGATTGGTGAGCTGCATGGTAACACAGATGTTCAAAAATCTGTACAAATCTAGTAAATAAACAGCTTGGTTAATGCTGCACTTTTTTGTGACTATGCAAATTTTGCTAAAATTATGCCCACTCTGAATGTACAACAATAGCAGCAACATGTGAATAAAAGCATTTGCTGTCGTTGAGCTTAGTTTAAAAAAATTTAAGACCAGAGAAAACTCCACAAGTTTGATTAATAATTGTTTTCGTTAAGGGTTCACATTGTGTTGTGTCTGTATTTTGTATTTGAAGAACTTGGCTCATTTATTGCAGCTGTTGCTAAGATATTTCCATAACAGGAGCAAACAAAAGCTATGGACATCATGATATTTTATCATTTTAATGCAGTCATTTCATGCAGCAGAAACACACGACTGAGCTACTTTGTTTTTGAGGAGGACAGGAGGCTCTGCAGTGTCCCCGGTTTCACTCTTAATGATTTTTTTTTTTTTCAAGAGATGTGGAAGTGTTGACAGAAAGGCCTAATGGCTGCATGACTCAGGGGTTTTTTTTCTCTGACATGGCTTCTTGTATCAGGACACCTGCTCAAGCTGCTGTGGAAGGAAAGAGAAAGGAGCATGAAGGAGAAACATGCTAGAAAAATTAAAAAGATATATTGCCATATATTTTCATATTTTTAAAAGCAATTGGTCACAATGCAGGTCTGATTATTTTGTTTCACTTCAGAGTAGCTCAGCGTGGGGGGGGACACACTATGGTAGCACTTTGTTGTGTTGATCTGAAGGAAAAAGTCTAAAAGGTTGAATCCAGCATGTGTGGGGTCAGCAGGGATGTTAGCTGCCCTTTTTCTGACTCCAAGCATGTGTTCTGGATGTAGGGAAGGTAAATCCTGATGATCCTCTCTACAAACTAAACCACGCAGTGATGGACAAACACAGGGCTGCAGCTAACGATTATTGTAGGAATTAATTATTCTACCAATTAATTTATTAATACCACATTCTGCCGATTTTTCAATTACCACATAGAAGTACATAAGGAAATGCAAATAAATAATTAAATTCCTTTTTTTAGTGATCATTTATAGAAAAGGATGCATCTTCAGCTAAAACATATTTCCAACATCAATATATGAAAAGCTCAGCACTTCCTGCTTGACTTAACATCAATACAGTGTAAGGCTGATCTGTTGATTATTTTTTGATTAATAATTGGAAAGCAAAATTTGCTTATTAGTAGATTTTTTTTAATAGAATTGGAACCGGGTGAAGGTACAGCGAGGAAACTTGAGGAGTTCTGAGTAAAACATACTTATAGATGAAGGATTTTTAATCTTAAATAGACTTTTAATAAAAAAGAATGTCAGCCTACTACAATGTATGTCCATGTAGCGTATGGACTCAATACTTGGTTTGGCCTCCTTTTACATACATTACTGCATGAATGAAGCATAGCATGGAGGAGATCTGTTATTCTGCTGAGGTGTTAAGAAAGTCTTTGTTACTTTAACATTGACTTCCAGCTGGTGTGCATCGTTGGGTCTGGTGTTCAGCTTGATGATACTCCACAGATTCTATGTGGAGTTTAGGCCAGGTGAGTTTGCTGGCAAAACAGACGAAACCAGAATCACTGAGCCAGATTTTGGTGTGTTTTTTTTTTTTTTTTTTGGCAGTGTGAACAAGTCCTACTGTAAATGAAATCAGGATCTCCATAAAGATTGTTAGCAGAAGGAAGTATGGAGTGCTGTAAAGCTTCCTGGTAGATGGCATTCAACTTGATCAAATACAATAGACCAACATCAGCAGAAAAACATGGCTTCCTAAATCGTCACTGACTATGGAAACGTCACGTTGAACCTTAAGCAGCTTGGATTCTGTTCCTTTCTACACTTCCTCCAGTTACTAGGATCTTGACTTGAAACTAAAAGGCAAACTTTAACGTTCATCTGAGAAGGACTTCTGGTCCTCTGAGCAACAGTCAAGTCCTCTCTTCCTCAGCCCAGATAAGATGCCTTGTTTCTGGATTGTAGGTTGTAGGGCACATCTCTCTCCAGCTGCAGTCTTTTTGAATTTCCTCCAAACTCTTAAGAACAACAAAGCTGTTGTTCTCCCTAATGTTTGAGTCCCTTTTTCTGCCACACTTGAATTATTAAGTAGCACTTTGTGAACATCAAACTTCTTTAGTAATGTCCTTTTGTGGCTAAAGATCGCTCCTTTTTTTGCCAGTGATGAAATTAGTGGAACCTGCTACCCACCAGTTAACCCACTATTGTAGACCCAGAACTCTGTCTGGACTTAAAACGAACTGAACTAAATAGATTTTAATAACTAGCAGCATTGTGACTACATGCTCTCAGTTTACTTGTCGTTATTTCTTGTTTACTTCTGTTTTAGTTTTCCTGTAAAGCACTTTGGTTATCTTTTGGGTGTTGTAAAATACTATATAAATAACTGTTTGTTGATGATATGACTGTCTGCTGGACCACTATCAGGTCAGCAGTCTTTAGGCCAAATTAGAATAATATTTCTTTATTATTAAAAGGATTTCTTATTATTATTCTCGTGTAATACTCTAGAAACTGTAAGTCATAATGATTTAGATGAACAGAAATAAACAATTAAGACACATGACTACTAATGAATCGATGCCACACGAGCTTCCCTTTTTGGCATTATTTGCTGAAACATATGAACTTTCTGATGTTACCAAAAACGAGAAGCACCTGTATGTTTCAGCTTGTGATTAAGGGAAGGTGGATGAAGCCTGAACAGAACCGTCAGCCATATCTGAAACACAAGGCCCGTCGCTCCCCTGCTCCCCTCTTGCATAACGCTCTCTAATTGCAAATGCTCGACGTGTGAAGCTTAAAAAAACAAACAAACACCTGAATCCGTCCGACCTGGGATGAAAGGGAGCAAAGAGACGAACCCAGACACGCAGAGAGAGGAGAGAAGGCAAGCAAGCTCGCAGTGTACACCGAGGCGAGCGTTTTATAAAATGGACCCCGGAACCTTCTGCTGCTGCTCTGCTGGCGCTGTCCGCTTCAGCACCGCGCCAACGCACGCGCACAAACACGTGCGAGGCGCGCGTGAATGCGTAAACGCGGGGTGCTTTGGAAAGAGAGGGGGTAGGGGCTGAGTGGGCAAATCGGATTTGATTGAAATAAAAACTTACGCTTCCTAAGTATCAATCTGCAGGCTAAGATTTATCCTTGAATTCAACCTGAGTCATCCAAGCTGGGTTTATCCGATCACATCCTGGGCGTGTTTTTCGCTGATACTGGCAAACCGCATTGAAGAAAGCGTTTGCTAAAAATAAAAAATAAAAAACTCCGATCAGACAGAAGATGGGCCTCGAGTCCGCCGCCATCTGTCATTATGCCAAATATTTCATCAAGCAGGAAAAGTCCTGGTCCGCCTCTGAGCTGGAGGTGATGCTGCGCAGAGAAGTGGCCCGCTCCAACCAAAGCGGCCGGAGCAGCACTGCTGCAGTGGGTGGTTTGTATGTTGCAAATGTCACGCTGGGAGACACGGGTTCACCAGACTTGCGCATTTCCTCCTATTCCCCCCTAAAAAAATAAATCACTTCCCGACCAACACAAACCTGGAGATGCGCGGTGGTGAAATGCATCAAATGTTGTTGGGGGGTTTTTTCTCCCTCGGTACATTCTGTGCGTTTTTGCGCGCAGAGCATCTGCACCACACCCGAGGAGCCATGTCGACTGCCAAATCAATAAGCATCTGTGTGTGTGCGTGTGTGTGCAAAAACACAGTGCGGAGAGTTAAAGCGAAACGGGGGGGACAAAAAATAAAGCAGCACATATAGTTTTGAAGCACGAAGACATCCCGTTAGATCAGCAGAGGACGGTTACTGCCACACTAAGATCACCTGGAGGATCGGGCATTTCTTAACTGTCATGGCTATACTTACACATCCTTCCTCTCAAAGCCTTCTGCTTCGAATGCATCATCCTGGACTCTCAAGAGTGAAACAAAAAAAAAAGGATGCAAGAAAATTGCAGGCTTTCAATGCAGGCTGCGCCCTGAATCAAACCTGACTTAGAAATCTTTTTTTTTTCTTTCATCAAACTGTTAGACGGGTTCCAACGTTTCCGCATAATCCACACAAAATGAATATAAATCTTCCCTTTGCTCTAATCCAGATGACAGATTTGTCAGAAGGCGCTGACACCCTCTTCCTTCCCGCTCCAAAAAATATATATATAAATATATAAAAAGAGAAGACGCGGAGCAGCGAGCGGCGCTGCGACATTCAGCCCACTGAAGGAACAAAAAAAAAAACCACCTTCAGCCACGATTCCTCCCCAACCCGCGAGAAATATGAATGATACTCACTTATGCGACGGTTACAGTGAATCCGGTGAGTCGGTGCAGGACTGCAGATGCGGGAAAGGTTGAGGAGAAACTGCGGTTGTCGCCATATTGTTGCTGCTATCTTCCCCCCTCAGTGCGAGCAGCAGCTTCCCTGCATAATTGATGACTCTCAGCAGAATGTGAGGGAGTGTCGGGGAGCGCGCCTCGGAGCAGAAATCCTAAAGGTCATCCAGGCCTGCAGCTCCTGCAAAACCCCACAGCGCGACTGATTATCCCGATCAGGAGACACGAAAGCTCTTCTTTTTTTTCTTTTTTTTTTTTTTTATATCTATCTGACTGAACGGGTTGACTCAGTGCGAGCCGAGTTCAGTGCTGGGATTTATTGTTTCTGAGCTTTCAGTTTTACGGAAGGCAACTGCACGATCGTGCTCAAAGAAAATAAAAAATATATATTTTATATTATACGTGACAAATCATATTAAATATAATTCAGATGTATATAAGAGGACGCAACTAATGAAACAAATAAAAAAAAAACAAAAAAACTCAGTAAACGTTGTATTTGAACAAAAGTGCTGAAATGTAGCTTTCAGCTGAATGAAACTTTCTACTTACAGAAAAATACGAAGCGTACTGCAAAACGAGTTTAAGATTTCACCAATCAGTTTAAAGCGGCTATGACGTCACGGGAGAGATTGTTTTGGTTTGCCTTTAAAAAAAAAAAAAAAAGAAAAAAAAAAGAAGGAAAGAAAAAGTCCCGAAGGCTCAAACTGATGATGGGTCTGAAGTTTTTGCTACCGTTTTTGAGCGTCCTGTGTTTGGCCGCAGCCGCTTCAAAGCAGAGTAAGTTAAAAAAAAAAAAAACGGGTTGGAAAGTTATGTGGTTAAACGCTTATCTTTAAAACAAAAAAAAAAAAATGAGCAGAGTTATAGCACCTTTGCTCTTTTTGGTTTTAGGGGGGAAAAAACAAAAAGAAAGAGAGTTGTCCCAACTCTGTGTTCCTGAGTTGTTAATTGGGACAGGCTCTCAAATAACAACTCAGTTCCATCCATCCATTGTTCATATGCATCATCAGACAGTTGTGTTTGTTTTTTGGGACCCCAGGTAATGATGTGTTCACAAATTTGTTTATTTATTTTATCTAACATGCAATTTTACTTCATGAAGTCAGCAGGGGGCTCAAGAAATAATTACTGTTTCACATTGATCTGAGTTTCTGGGAACATTTCATTAGTAATCCATGTGTTTTTGTTTTCTCGGGGTATAAATGTCGAACAGAGTGAACTACTTTTAAATTCCTGGCAGCACAAATTCCCAAGTCTATCTGAGTACGACACATAATAATAATTTATTAATAATAATAATTAAAATACTGATACTAACACAATTGCCAAAGCTCACTGTTAGAAAATAGCAGAAAATAGCAGAAGCCTGTTGGGTCACTGAGTCTCCATAGCAACCATTCTCCATGTCAACTGTTTTTATTTATATGTTTGGGAGGAGATTTTCTAACCTTATAGCAAATATAAGTATGTACAGTGTGATCAACTTTACAAAGACTTTCAAGGTTTCCCCCAGAAAACTTGCTAAGCCTGGTGGTTGGGAGTCAGGGCAGTCATTCATCCAACAGCCCGTCGTGTTTTTGAGTTAAAAAATGTTTAAAGTTGACAGGAATCTTGGAAATATCACTCGATAATCATGTGTTATTGAAAGATTGGAAGATTAACGCCTGAACACCAACTATAAAGTATTAAAAATGCAGACATTTAAAAAGACTTAAATAACTAAGCAATGCTTAGCCTGGTGGGGGGACAAGTAAAACCTGGTGGCCCGCCAGGCTGGGGGAAACCCTGGACTTTAGATGTGTGTGTGTGTTGTGGTGTGTGTGCTCACTGGTAAGTTTGGTGGAGGATCTGTGATTGTTTGGGGGGTTTTCACTGCCAAAGAACAGTAATATCTGATTAAAGAGGATTGTGTCAGACACTTAAAACCTAGGACATTTATTAAAATAAAAATAGTGTACTTTAGCAGAAATCTGAATAATGGATCATCACTGGGTCTTTCAGCAGCATATTGATCCAGAACATTTTTCCAAGACAAGATGAACCTTCTCCCATGGCCCATCTCGGTCCTCCGACCTGAATCCTGTAGAAAACCTGTTGAAGGAAGAGAGCATAAGACAGGGTCCCAATTAACAACTCAATTTCATTTTTGATATAAAACTGAAATAATTAATTAAAATAGGTATTATTTATGATTTAGTTTACTTTCAGAAAATAATATAGACTATACAATTCCTTAAAGCATTGTGGGACATTGTGGACTAGTCACCCCTTACTTCACAGTTAAGAAGATGTTCTCAGGCTTGCAAGTTTCTCCTTTTTTTTATCCTCCAGAGGCAATTACTCCAGTTTTAGCCCCAGGACATTCTAAAAGTGAAGGTGTTTGCCACTGAGTGCATTTGCAAACAGTAATCTGGCTTTTTATGTTGCTTCTTCCTCTTTGGTTGACCTTTCAGCAAATATCAGTAGAGTATTTGGATAAAGACACTATCTTGCCAGCTTGAGCATCTTCACAAGATATTTTGCTTTTGTTTTATGGTTGAGTCCCACATTCAAAAACTTATGTCAAACTTTGACCAACACCTCATCTAAAACATGATATGGTTTTTATTTTCATGCAGAAGCTTTTTATTATTATTGTTGTTGTTGTTATTATTATTTTGTTGACCAGGCTGTGGGAAGCGGACACTGGCAGCGCCGTCTGGGGCATCCCGGATAATTGGTGGCCGAGATGCCACTGAGGGAGCGTGGCCCTGGCAGGTCAGCATCCAGTATCTGGGCAAGCACTTCTGTGGAGGGACGATCGTCAGCAGCAAGTGGGTTGTCTCTGCAGCGCACTGCTACCACAATTACGTGTGAGTCCAACTAAATCTCACTCGGTCTTCAGAGAATACAAAGTGGTAGAGAGAAAAAAAAGAGACTCAAGCATAGAGTGAAAGAGAAGAGAGAGATTGCGAAACCAAGTTCGCTTTGATATGGCAACTTTGCCAACGTCATCAGCAGAGAGTTGGGTTAATTTGGTTTTCTGTTCAGATGGCACCACAGCTTCTTGACCGTGTTGGTGGGAATAACAGCGCTGTCCAAGCCTGGGCCTCACTCCCAGAAACGCGGTGTCAAAAGCGTCATCATACACGAGAACTACAACTTCAACACATCTAACAACGACGTGGCGCTGCTGCTGCTCAAGACCCCCATCGTCTTCACAAATTACGTCCAGCCGTGTTGCTTTCCGAAGAACGCGACCCACCAGGTCGCCCTCAACCTGAGCAACTGCTTCATCACTGGCTGGGGCAGTATCAACTACAAAGGTTGGTACCATGGCAACCCTTCCCCCAGGTGTGCAGAAAAGCATCAATTTATGATAAAATATGACTATAAAAGTTTTTGTTCATGTCATATTTACAATTAGACATCCTCCTACTGATATGTGGAGCAGCTGGCAATCCGTCCGTCCGTCCATCCATCCATCCATCCATCCGCACTCTTTGATGTTTAACCCTTTTTATTGCTTTTATTGAGCTTTCGTGATCATATTTGACTTTTATTGGCAAAAAATAAATGACAATAAAAGCCTTTAATGTCAAAGTTAGAAGAAATTTCTACAAAAAGAGACTATTAAATAAAAATAGGTAATATGAAATGACTCACTTAATAAATATTTAACATAGTATAGATATTTAGTAGATGCAGCTTTGGCTACAATCACAGCATAGAGTCTGTGTGGGTACGTCGCGGTCAGATCTGCACATCTGGACACGGCAGTTTTCCTCCATTCTTCCTGCTGAACTCAGACTTCGATCACTGCACGTCACCACCAGCGCACCATCCCCACTGTGAAGCATGCCGGCAGCATAATACCGAGGGAATGCTCCCCAGCAGCAGTCCCTGGAAGACCCATGAAGGTAGACGGTAAAATGAACACGGCAAAATATAGAGAACAATCCTGGAGAGCAATTAGGTTCCACCTGCAAGAGAACTACGGCTTCAGAGAACATTTAATGTCCGGCAAGACAACGACCCAAAGCATCCAGCTAAAGCTGCACAGAGATGGTTTAAAGACAACAAGTCTGATGTTCTCGAGTGGCTCAGTCAAAGGCTCAACCTCAATCTGATGGGGAGTTTGTGGCTTACTTGAAAAGAGAGAGCTGCTCACATGATTTCCACGCAACATGTCAGAGCTCGAAGAGTTCAGCAAGAAACAAACGAGTAAAATTTCAATGCTCAGATGTGCAAACTTGACTGAGACCCGTCCACACAGCGCTGAACGGTGACTCTACTAAATACTGACTTGAAAGGGCTGAATATTTGTGGAGTCACTTATTTCATGTTGATTAGTTAGATTGTTTTGCTTGTGTTTCTGGCAGGTGGAGCAGTGGACATGCTGCAGGAGGCTGAGCTGGAGCTCATTGAGACGGTCAGGTGCAACCAGAGACACTGGTACAACGGTTTGATCACAGAAAACATGTTCTGTGCAGGAACACTCTCTGGAGGAGTTGACACTTGTCAGGTTGGGCGATTATTTTACATTTTTGTATGTTTCTGAGCTGCTCAGTTACTCAAGTGTAACACCCTGATGGTGGCGCAGGGCGACAGCGGAAGTCCACTGCAGTGCTACAGTGAGAAAGACGACAGATACTACCTAATAGGAGTGACAAGCTTCGGGGAGAATTGTGGACACCCCCACAGACCAGGAGTCTATTCGAAAACCAGCGTGTTTGGAAAGTGGTTTATAGAAAATCAGCTGAAAGGTAGAGCTTCTTCACACATGCTCTCCAGCACGCTGATATTAGTTCTGATATTTGCTGCCTTGACATTGTTCTGAGACATTCACTCTTTTTTGCAAAAGACAGAATCACTAAACCACTATGCAAACATGAGCCGTGCGTGCTGTCTTTATTTTACAAATGTTTTGAAAACATTTCAATATTTTTTGGTTCATTTATAATTTACGGTTGATTTAAAAGGTTGCTCGCCCCTAATGCTTTTTTACAAAGCAATAATGATGAACAAAATTGAGCTTTTTTGACTAAAACGTTTACAAACGAATCCTTTAATGTCAAGGTGAAAACTGATTTCTATAAAAAAAAAAGTGCAACATGAAATAGTTGATTGCATAAATATTCACTCCTTTCAAGTCAATATTTAGCAGAAGCACCATTGGGTGCAATCACAGCTCTCAATCAGGATTGCACATTTCATTTTCATGTTATGTGATAGACAGGCTGAAAATAGCACGTAATTTATACAGACAGAAAAAAATAAGCATTTTCCCCCATATATACCTATATAATGTTTAAGTTGTGTTAAGATTATGATTAAATTACGGTTTATCTGTAATATCTGTAATAAGTAAATGTAGTCCACCCGTTTAATCTCAGTATAAATTCAGATGTTCTTTGAAGGCCTCAGAGGTCTATTAGAGAACATTAGTGAACTTCATGAAGACCAAGGAACACAGCAGACGGGTCAGGGACAACGTTGTGAAGACATTTACAGCAAGATTAGGCTATAAACAACACCAGGGTCCAGTTCATCATCTGATCATGTAAATGGAGTATGGCACAGCTACAAAGCTACCGAGACACAGCATCCCTGCTCTAACGTCATCAAATGATGCCTCATTAGCAGGCGTCTGGAGAAGTTTATGCCATTCAAATTCAGCCATTTGATCCGAGTGTGTTGGAGCAGAGACAAATCTAACACCGGCAGGACACAGGCCACTGAGGACAGGAGCTGGACACCCATGGATTAAACCGTTAGCTAAACGGCTAAATGTTTTTGTCTTGTCGTCTTTTTATTTATCATTCTCAAGTGCTAATTTTAGAGCTTCTCAGACCTAAACCCCCTTATTTAATGACTAAAACAATTTCAAGAAGTTCTGTGGAGATGTAGGGGAGACCGGGGATGGTTGTAACACTTTTTGCTCCAGCACCTTTAACTCAGAATTTTTGAGCTAGAGTTTTCAAACTTTTATACAAAATACCCACATTTGTTTACTACAAATGGCACCAATTCAAACCTCTGCAAGAATATCACAGACCTCATAAGTTCATGTCAAATACATGGTATTCCTTTGTTACAACCTACCTACCCCACTACCGGGGTAGGTTGTAACACCTGCTGGGGTAAGTTGTAACAATTAGACAAAAGAAGCAAAAACAGAGGTCACACCATGTGATATGCTTCAAAAAGAGGTTTACTGAATTAAAAGAACAATACAAGAACAATGTCTCCCTCTCTGTGTGACCACAAATCAAATATACTGTTTGTGTGTGTGCATGTGTGTAAATTATTCTACTAGAACAAACTTCCTTAACATGTATAATGTATGCTTAATGAACACTGAACAAACACGTAGGTCTAACAAAAACCAATGTCAATGTGTGGGTGTGTTTGTGTCTACGTGTGTGTATCCTTAATCAGAGTCACAGTGGTGACAAATGAATGATGGTAGCACAGGAGTGCAGGCTTGGTGGGCCCAGAGACTGCATAGGGCACATATGTTACTGCCAGTTGATATGCAAACTTTCTGGCCTAAAAGAAAGAGGAATAGAAAATCAGAGTACATAGACACAAAAAGTTTTTCAATTTGTCTAGGACCTACGCTGGTATTCAATTCTTCTCGTCTCCAGTGACTAACCTGTCATATGCTTACCTCACGTGGAGTCAGTCCATAATACAGGTCTGCTGCCTGAGTTAAATAGTCAGCCAACACTTCCTCCTGCACCTCAGAGAAGACTTTGTTGCTGCTCCAATAACCTACACTGGGAAGATCACTGGACCCCTATTCTCTCAGCTAGTGATTTCCAGTATCTGCTCAGTGTTACATGGCATATCCCATGCGCCTTCGCAACTGATCTGACAGACTTGCTCTTCTTTGTGACCTCATCAGATGCCTTTTTTAAAACATCTGCAGGCACACCTCTATCAGTCTTTCGTATCCACTGCCTAGGCATTCTGTAAAATTATTAAAATCAAAATGTTCTTAGTTGTATGTAAGGGGATGGTTGTAACACTTTTTAAAGATGTGTTACAACCCACCCCAACCCTGTCAGCCATGTTTAGCTAGCTGTAGT